>JAASAO010001254.1:0-91523 GCA_017311375.1 Mytilus coruscus
AACGTCATCAATGATATCTGTTTGTATACATTTTGATATTTGGGTAATAAATAACAAATTTATTGCTTTGATAAAAGGATATATTTAATAACTATAACTTAACTACAGGTTAATTGGTTAATCGTTCAAAGATTATCCGAGTAACCGGTTAGAAAAACCGTTCGACTTGACAACACTTAGTAAAATGTATATTATATAATGTTTTACAAGTTAACTTTGTGAAATTAGCATTTGAATTGTGGGTATATTTTTTTTATTAAATAATACGATTAAAACAACCCTAATACTACCAAAACGGCATGTGTCATACTGGTGACGTCGTCCTGGTCATATAAATCACGTGATCTATATTGCTTTTCGGCCTGGTCCAATATTTCCAATACGGACTGGCAATGAATCCTGAATTACATGTAAACATATATTGTGCATGTAATTCAGGATTCATTGCCAGTCCGTATTGGAAATAATGAATACTTACCCTGCTTTGTATTAGACCGACACCCCGAGGCGGAATTTTAACGTGCTAGTTCACAAGGTAACAGTCCGCAAGAAGACATGTTACCATACCCGTACACATTTTCTGACTCCGAGTCGACCAGTTTTGCTCTTAATCCTTAATGCCGCGTGCTTAGCGGAGAAAAGCAAATACCAATTTTAAAGTCTCTGGTTTGACCCGCTATGGGTTCGAACCCACGACTTCCGCACTGGAGGCGAACACGCTACCACGAGACCACTGAGGCTGTATCCTACGATTTAAGAGTTACCATTCTATATTGAAGTCACCTCATCCTGAGTCGAAAATGGTAGGTCTTTCGATTCTGCGTGTCTGGTTATTCGAGATATTTCTAGACATTTGTTGGTTAGAATGATAGCAAATTAAGGACCAATAGTCAGTATAACACGTTGATTTGTTTTGATTTACATGTACATGTATGAAAAAATTTGTGTACCTAAACCTGAAACATGGGGAAAAAGCGAAACAGCTTTTATTCTAATTACGTGAATGCAAAACTATCAACAAATTAAACTGACCCCACGAGTAACCAATTATTTTTGTTAGTTTAAGTATAGGTAAAGATGGATAGTGAAAACTTTGGAGAACTAATGAAGGTGACCAAACCGGGTCCATTCCCAGAGTTTGAGGGAATTCGTTATCCACCTACA
Source organism: Mytilus coruscus (assembly GCA_017311375.1). NCBI lineage: Eukaryota > Metazoa > Mollusca > Bivalvia > Mytilida > Mytilidae > Mytilus > Mytilus coruscus. The sequence goes on from JAASAO010001254.1 coordinate 1,165, forward strand.
CCTCCTTTTAGAGAAAAAGGGGTGGAGAAGGCTTTACACGACTTACTTCACATTCAGTCCAGAGAATCAGATTTTATAATCTGCACATATCCAAAATCAGGTAATATCAATATTATGTTACAATTCAAGTTAACAAGGATAATAAAGGTGTGGGAGGATTTACAGAATATAGAAGAGGGTCCAAATCTACAGAAAATTGGAAAATTATTATAAAGATTAGAGAAAATAGGGCAAAATTAAAGATTAGAGAATAATTGGATACTACAATATAAAGAATAGAGAATAATTGGATACTACGATATAAAGAATAGAGAATAATTGGATACTACGATATCAAGAATAGAGAATAATTGGATACTACGATATAAAGAATAGAGAATAATTGGATACTACGATATAAAGAATAGAGAATAATGGGATACTACGATATAAAGAATAGAGAATAATGGGATACTACGATATAAAGAATAGAGAATAATGGGATACTACGATATAAAGAATACAGAATAATGGGATACTACGATATAAAGAATAGAGAATAATGGGATACTACGATATAAAGAATAGACAGGATTGGGATACTACGGTATAAAGAATAGAGAATAATGGGATACTACGGTATAAAGAATAGAGAATAATGGGATACTACGGTATAAAGAATAGAGAATAATGGGATACTACGATATAAAGAATACAGAATAATGGGATACTACGATATAAAGAATAGAGAATAATGGGATACTACGATATAAAGAATAGAGAGGATTGGGATACTACGGTATAAAGAATAGAGAATAATGGGATACTACTTTATAAAGAATAGAGAATAATGGGATACTACGGTATAAAGAATAGAGAATAATGGGATACTACGATATAAAAATAGAGAATAATTGGATACTACGATTTAAAGAATAGAGAATAATTGGATACTACGATATAAAGAATAGAGAATAATTGGATACTACGATATAAAAATAGAGAATAGTTGGATACTACAATATAAAAATAGAGAATAATTGGATACTGCAATATAAAGATTAGAGAATAATTACATAACAAATAACAGACTACAGAAACGAATGTCCCCATCCAGACCCTCACCTATTTGCCAACTACACATTCCAATTTGATTGCTCTACGTTAACAAATAAAATTCGTAGTATCATTATTACTAAGTGGAATATTGTGACCTAACTGAACCTACGTTGACGATCTGTGGCACAATTGATACACAGCAAATAGATAAATAACAATTAAATGTATAGACCTAGGGATACGTGTTGTCAATAATTTTCATGAATGCATTCGAAACTTCTCGTACAAATTATTTCACTTCTGTTTCATATGAGTGCTTGGTAAGTTTTGATGAAACTGACTATTCCAAACGCATTGCCGATTTAATTGATCTCCTTAAGTATTATATTTTATTATGTCCTCGCTGTAAAATTAATGCGGGAAATCCAAGGAACTAAAAATCAAGTATTTACAAAACACCGAATATTCAAACAGGTTTTTTTTAAGAGGGGGTCATTAAACCCTGACCAACCAAACACCCAACACCAAATGTATACCAAACAACGGAACAAATGGAAAACAGCTGTCATATTCCTGACTTGGTACAAACATTTTGCTGGTTTTAGAGCTAGTTAAAACTTTCACTTGTATAATAGTAGTTTAAAGTTCCGTTATATCGACAAAATTGTGTGAGCAAAACAAACATACATAAAATGTTAACGTTGCAATGAGTTGGATCCAGCAGCCAAAAACTGTGCACACTTACATCATAGACATACAACACAACTGACTTTAAAAACAAACATACACATAAATCTGACAAAGACAAAAACATTTTGTTTGTAGTTGATAGTACAATCAGTATAGTAAAACATAATGAAATATATACTACCTCGATAAAGTACAAATTAAGTAAAATATTACATTTCGTCATGTCTGGGCCTTACATAGCTGACTTCACCGGTATTGGTTTTGCTCATTGTTGAAAGCCTTACGGTGACTTATAAATGCTTATATATATCTACATCATTTGAACTCTGGTGGATAGTTGTCTCGTTGGCAAACATACCAACTTGATTTAGAAATCTCCTAATTTCTATATTTAGCCAGTTATACATGCAGTACGTATGCCAAGCCGTTTTACTATTTTTGTTAACTTCAAGATATATCATATAATATATAAGATATCTCATATAATATGTATATACGATATCTTATATAATATTTTTATATTTTAATATAAGATGTCTTATATACTTGATAAGATATATCATATACTTTATAAGATATCTCATATAGTTCATCAGATATCTCATATAATTTATAAGATATCTTATAAAGAAAATTTTATGAGATATCTTATAAACTATATGAGATATCTTATAAACTATATGAGATATCTTATAAAGTTAATTAGATGACTTTGTCTTGAAGTTAAAATGAATAGCAAAACGGCTTGCCATAAGTACGGGTAATTCTTTTTTTATATGTGTGTTGTATTTAAAGGAACGCATTGGATTTATGAAATAAGCATCATGTTGCTTCGAAACGAGACAAGACTGGATACTCAAAACAAAGTTTCGACGATGATAGAATTTCTTCCTGATCTCACAGTTCTAGATAAACTGCAATCACCAAGGTTACACAACACCTACTGCTCATTTAAATATCTACCAAAGAAACATATTGAAAATGGATGCAATATCATTCACATGATTAGAAACCCTAAGGATGATTGTGTTTCCTTTTATCATCACTTTAGGAAAATGTCTCATCTAGATTTTAAAGGATCCTGGGATGATTTTTTCGAAATATGGATGTCTGAAAATGTGAGTAACTTACAAACCAATTTACCGGAAAACTTTATGTCGATGTAAATATAAATTCAATTTATAGCTACTGCAACAACACAACTATGTATAATATTGACCGAATAAAATCATGTATATAATATATACTACAATAAGATGTTGATAGTTCAAATATTTTGATCGCCGTATAAAAATGTCATAATTGCTATAATATACATACGTTGCCGTTCATTTCCTGTTATTTGTTATATTTTAACCCTTCTATTTTCTTTGATGATGAGTGGCTTTTTAACTTCTCGTGGCTCATTAAATTCATATTCAGGACGCGGACAGGATCGTGTGAAATTAATATAAATCTTGCTGTTCACTAGATTGACACGCTGAGACAGATTTTTAACGTACTTTAGCTCACAATGTTACAGTCCTCAGAAAGACATGTCACCTTACCCGCAAACTCCACGGCAGTTCCAGCTCCGATCCGCATACTACTCTACACAAATTAATTGCACGAGGATAAAAGCTTATGTGAAGGGTTACTACCAGTCATCCGACGCAAAACCGTTGCACTACGAAAAGTGTATACGCAAGTTAATGTAGTCCCAACCAAAAGATAGATTTAAATATCTAAAATACAAACTATTTGAGCATGTATGAGAGTAAAATAAAAAGTGCAATGTTTCTTGATTATCTATAGAATACCCTGTGATTTACAAGTAATATTAATTCCGGCAAAAAATGGAGATATTATACTGATGCCAAGAATCAGTTGGTGCTTAACACCATAAAGTCAGTCATCTCTATAATATGCATTTTTTTTTACTTTATCTTTAACTGAAGGTTTCAGATTTTCCGTTTTTATCTTTTGATTATCCTCTTTGTATTACGTTAAAATTACTGCTTAATGGAAATATTGTTAAAATACCATTTACACTTATAGCAGGCTAAATGATAGGTGACTGCAGGTCACATTTTCATAGCACCAACTTTTAACATGTTGTAGATCTGTTCAAGTAGGGTATCATAGATTTTCAATTATTTATATGATGGACAAGGAGGAAATTGAAAAAACAAGACATGAAGCATCGTTTTCAAAAGTATCGTATGATTAAGACATGTCTTACAATGGTTTAAGGACATGTCATAAGATATGTATTCGAAATGGTCTCAAGTCATATCATTCATAACTTTGATCGTACACTTAAGACGCCTCAGGACATGCCTTATGATGGTCTTATGATACAGCGACCGAATTTGGAATCCAGAAAAAATCTACAGGGCATATTTTATTTAAGTTAATTAAATCAACAGGTGAACTTCGTCTGAGATCAAATTTTGTTTTAGTGGAGTCTAGTTTCCTTTTCCTTCCTTGAATGTTGCAGTGTTTTTCCTTTTTTTGGGGAAGGGGTAGGAGGTAATTCATGATGTCAAAGAGGGTGGTCGTGTAAAGGTCAAGCAGAAAGTTGATGAACGCACTGGGGGTATGTTAAAGAACGTTTCGTCCTTTTATGAAAAAAAGTTCATCGGAAGATACCAAGACCTTGTTAATAAATATTCCGTATCAACTTCACAAATAATACACGATGGTTTTGAAATATAGATTCTATGCACTGGCGTTGTTTATCATCTTATTAATAATAATGTGTAATAGGGTTCTTTACTTGTCTTTGTAAATTAGTACTTTTACTTTTTAGTCTATGTTTGGTAATAACCATTTGACGTGACTCGGTACTTATATATCCCGTCATTGTGTTATTGTGTTATTGTAACTTTTGTATTCTTGTCTTTTGTTTGGAATTTTCCTCGGACTTCTTTAATTTTGCTATTTTACTTTTTGATATATTACAGGGTCTTAGCGACACGTACATGCAAGTCATACATTATTTTTTTAATTAATAATTATAATTAGATTCTGTTTTTCTGCCATTCTAATTTTCTATATGTTTTGAGGTTGCACTTTGTAAATACAGCTGTTTTCAAACCACGCCTCTTTGGGGAGATATAGAATATTCATAGACAATTAATTTTGTTTACGTACTGGTTCCCGGATATGATCTCTATGTTTCATCTCATAGAGACATAACTTGGGAATGTTACCAGTAAATATACATATTCATAGTGATCAAGTTGAAGTCTGTGGAAATCCTTAAGTCAAGGTTGGGGTAGTATAGAAATTTAATGTAAGTTTAAACTCTTAGAAGTTCGGGGCATATAAACGTTGAAAATATGCCGCACAGCCCTATATTTTGACCTTTGAAAAAAATAGTAGTGCATATGAACTTTCCATTCTAGGATATATTTTTTTTCAAAACTTCATAGTAAAAGTGGTACAGTTTTAGCCGTGAAAGGAGTTCCTATGGGAAATTGCATTGTTGATATTTACAGAAATGCAACCTATATTGGGTAAAAAAAGGGAACATACAGAATTTCACCAAATCTGGTTTATCTCAGAGATTTTTATGAAATTAACTCAAATATGAAGTTTTATAAATATTTCATGAAGATTGAGAAAATCCTGGGCCTTAACTATGATGACTCAGCATAAATTCACAGTTTACAGTATGCATAGTTTAGTTAAAGCCCTGAATGCAAAATAAATTCATTATATGTGCATATTAGTAATATAAATTGTTTAGAAGTGCTTATATTTACTCTTCGCAGTCATTGAAACTCATAGATCCTTCCTGAATATTATTGGTGGGGTGTTTTATCATGTCGATAACCCAAAAGTAAGCCGTAGCACCTAAATGTGCTTTTTTGTGATCACGGCATAAAAAAATACAAGCTAGAAATACAAAAATACCTCAATAAAACTTACAATAGTGTGTTCTATCCTAAATATGCACTAAATATTCCATATTGCTAGAAACAGCAGAATAATTTAGGAAATTTGAGGCCCCAGGGGCAAAAACAGAGAAAAATGCCTACCCTCTGGGTCATAAAACAAATAATTTAACTTGTAAATGCTATGACTTTATTATTTTAAAGGTCTTTTGTATAGAAACCAATAACTGTACTTGGAAGTTATGCAAAATCAGATGTTAGCAGTCATTTCTATAAAACTTTTAGTTAATTCATACATTAGACTGATATCTTCATTCATACAGCTTTTGCAAATATGGCTGTGTTTAAACACTTCTAGTTCATATATTAGCTAAATTATGTTAGATATATGGTAAGGGATGAAACTGTTGTGACAAGATTTCTTAACTGACCATTTGAGGCAGTAATTGTGAACTTTCATTGACAAATAGGCATACAGTAAGATGTGGACTGGAGACAGAGGCAGGATTGGACACTTTATATAATCTTGAATGTTGGAATGATTAGCTGCTAAACATTACATTTATAGTGTTCTGAAATGCTTTCAATTTTTTATCAAAATAGTTTCAAACAGGTTCTAGACATTTTATGTCAGAAAACATGCTCATAGGGTAAGCTGGCAATGATTAAAGTCTTGTTTTCAAATTCTGTAAAAATGATACAGGGTGGGGTACAAAATGTACTGTAAAAGAAAACTTAGAGTATATGCAGTGATTTCTTTCAGGCTATAATTCTGAGATTTAAGTATTGTTGTGGGAAAAGTGTTTTAGAAAGTTTTCTATTTGAATAAATGTTAGTATAGGTTGCACTTTGTAAATACAGCTGTTTTTCAAACCACGCCTCTTTTGGGAGATATAGAATATTCATAGACAATTAATTTTGTTTACGTACTGGTTCCCGGATATGATCTCTATGTTTCATCTCATAGAGACATAACTTGGGAATGTTACCAGTAAATATACATATTCATAGTGATCAAGTTGAAGTCTGTGGAAATCCTTAAGTCAAGGTTGGGGTAGTATAGAAATTTAATGTAAGTTTAAACTCTTAGAAGTTCGGGGCATATAAACGTTGAAAATATGCCGCACAGCCCTATATTTTGACCTTTGAAAAAATAGTAGTGCATATGAACTTTCCATTCTAGGATATATTTTTTCAAAACTTCATAGTAAAAGTGGTACAGTTTGAGCCGTGAAAGGAGTTCCTATGGAAATTGCATTGTTGATATTTACAGAAATGCAACCTATATTGGGTAAAAAGGAACATACAGAATTTCACCAAATCTGGTTTATCTCAGAGATTTTTATGAAATTAACTCAAATATGAAGTTTTATAAATATTTCATGAAGATTGAGAAAATCCTGGGCCTTAACTATGATGACTCAGCATAAATTCACAGTTTACAGTATGCATAGTTTAGTTAAAGCCCTGAATGCAAAATAAATTCATTATATGTGCATATTAGTAATATAAATTGTTTAGAAGTGCTTATATTTACTCTTCGCAGTCATTGAAACTCATAGATCCTTCCTGAATATTATTGGTGGGGTGTTTTATCATGTCGATAACCCAAAAGTAAGCCGTAGCACCTAAATGTGCTTTTTGTGATCACGGCATAAAAAAATACAAGCTAGAAATACAAAAATACCTCAATAAAACTTACAATAGTGTGTTCTATCCTAAATATGCACTAAATATTCCATATTGCTAGAAACAGCAGAATAATTTAGGAAATTTGAGGCCCCAGGGCAAAAACAGAGAAAATGCCTACCCTCTGGGTCATAAAACAAATAATTTAACTTGTAAATGCTATGACTTTATTATTTTAAAGGTCTTTTGTATAGAAACCAATAACTGTACTTGGAAGTTATGCAAAATCAGATGTTAGCAGTCATTTCTATAAAACTTTTAGTTAATTCATACATTAGACTGATATCTTCATTCATACAGCTTTTGCAAATATGGCTGTGTTTAAACACTTCTAGTTCATATATTAGCTAAATTATGTTAGATATATGGTAAGGGATGAAACTGTTGTGACAAGATTTCTTAACTGACCATTTGAGGCAGTAATTGTGAACTTTCATTGACAAATAGGCATACAGTAAGATGTGGACTGGAGACAGAGGCAGGATTGGACACTTTATATAATCTTGAATGTTGGAATGATTAGCTGCTAAACATTACATTTATAGTGTTCTGAAATGCTTTCAATTTTTATCAAAATAGTTTCAAACAGGTTCTAGACATTTTATGTCAGAAAACATGCTCATAAGGTAAGCTGGCAATGATTAAAGTCTTGTTTTCAAATTCTGTAAAAAATGATACAGGGTGGGGTACAAAATGTACTGTAAAAGAAAACTTAGAGTATATGCAGTGATTTCTTTCAGGCTATAATTCTGAGATTTAAGTATTGTTGTGGGAAAAGTGTTTTAGAAAGTTTTCTATTTGAATAAATGTTAGTATAGGTTGCACTTTGTAAATACAGCTGTTTTTCAAACCACGCCTCTTTTGGGGAGATATAGAATATTCATAGACAATTAAGTTTGTTTACGTACTGGTTCCCGGATATGATCTCTATGTTTCATCTCATAGAGACATAACTTGGGAATGTTACCAGTAAATATACATATTCATAGTGATCAAGTTGAAGTCTGGAAATCCTTAAGTCAAGGTTGGGGTAGTATAGAAATTTAATGTAAGTTTAAACTCTTAGAAGTTCGGGGCATATAAACGTTGAAAATATGCCGCACAGCCCTATATTTTGACCTTTGAAAAAAATAGTAGTGCATATGAACTTTCCATTCTAGGATATATTTTTTTTCAAAACTTCATAGTAAAAGTGGTACAGTTTGAGCCGTGAAAGGAGTTCCTATGGGAAATTGCATTGTTGATATTTACAGAAATGCAACCTATATTGGGTAAAAAAAGGGAACATACAGAATTTCACCAAATCTGGTTTATCTCAGAGATTTTATGAAATTAACTCAAATATGAAGTTTTATAAATATTTCATGAAGATTGAGAAAATCCTGGGCCTTAACTATGATGACTCAGCATAAATTCACAGTTTACAGTATGCATAGTTTAGTTAAAGCCCTGAATGCAAAATAAATTCATTATATGTGCATATTAGTAATATAAATTGTTTAGAAGTGCTTATATTTACTCTTCGCAGTCATTGAAACTCATAGATCCTTCCTGAATATTATTGGTGGGGTGTTTTTATCATGTCGATAACCCAAAAGTAAGCCGTAGCACCTAAATGTGCTTTTTTGTGATCACGGCATAAAAAAATACAAGCTAGAAATACAAAAATACCTCAATAAAACTTACAATAGTGTGTTCTATCCTAAATATGCACTAAATATTCCATATTGCTAGAAACACCAGAATAATATAGAAATTTGAGGCCCCAGGGCAAAAACAGAGAAAATGCCTACCCTCTGGGTCATAAAACAAATAATTTAACTTGTAAATGCTATGACTTTATTATTTTAAAGGTCTTTTGTATAGAAACCAATAACTGTACTTGGAAGTTATGCAAAATCAGATGTTAGCAGTCATTTCTATAAAACTTTTAGTTAATTCATACATTAGACTGATATCTTCATTCATACAGCTTTTGCAAATATGGCTGTGTTTAAACACTTCTAGTTCATATATTAGCTAAATTATGTTAGATATATGGTAAGGGATGAAACTGTTGTGACAAGATTTCTTAACTGACCATTTGAGGCAGTAATTGTGAACTTTCATTGACAAATAGGCATACAGTAAGATGTGGACTGGAGACAGAGGCAGGATTGGACACTTTATATAATCTTGAATGTTGGAATGATTAGCTGCTAAACATTACATTTATAGTGTTCTGAAATGCTTTCAATTTTTATCAAAATAGTTTCAAACAGGTTCTAGACATTTTATGTCAGAAAACATGCTCATAAGGTAAGCTGGCAATGATTAAAGTCTTGTTTTCAAATTCTGTAAAAATGATACAGGGTGGGGTACAAAATGTACTGTAAAAGAAAACTTAGAGTATATGCAGTGATTTCTTTCAGGCTATAATTCTGAGATTTAAGTATTGTTGTGGGAAAAGTGTTTTAGAAAGTTTTCTATTTGAATAAATGTTAGTATAGGTTGCACTTTGTAAATACAGCTGTTTTTCAAACCACGCCTCTTTTGGGGAGATATAGAATATTCATAGACAATTAATTTTGTTTACGTACTGGTTCCCGGATATGATCTCTATGTTTCATCTCATAGAGACATAACTTGGGAATGTTACCAGTACATATACATATTCATAGTGATCAAGTTGAAGTCTGTGGAAATCCTTAAGTCAAGGTTGGGGTAGTATAGAAATTTAATGTAAGTTTAAACTCTTAGAAGTTCGGGGCATATAAACGTTGAAAATATCCGCACAGCCCTATATTTTGACCTTTGAAAAAAATAGTAGTGCATATGAACTTTCCATTCTAGGATATATTTTTTTTCAAAACTTCATAGTAAAAGTGGTACAGTTTTAGCCGTGAAAGGAGTTCCTATGGGAAATTGCATTGTTGATATTTACAGAAATGCAACCTATATTGGGTAAAAAAAGGGAACATACAGAATTTCACCAAATCTGGTTTATCTCAGAGATTTTATGAAATTAACTCAAATATGAAGTTTTATAAATATTTCATGAAGATTGAGAAAATCCTGGGCCTTAACTATGATGACTCAGCATAAATTCACAGTTTACAGTATGCATAGTTTAGTTAAAGCCCTGAATGCAAAATAAATTCATTATATGTGCATATTAGTAATATAAATTGTTTAGAAGTGCTTATATTTACTCTTCGCAGTCATTGAAACTCATAGATCCTTCCTGAATATTATTGGTGGGGTGTTTTTATCATGTCGATAACCCAAAAGTAAGCCGTAGCACCTAAATGTGCTTTTTTTGATCACGGCATAAAAAATACAAGCTAGAAATACAAAAATACCTCAATAAAACTTACAATAGTGTGTTCTATCCTAAATATGCACTAAATATTCCATATTGCTAGAAACAGCAGAATAATTTAGGAAATTTGAGGCCCCAGGGGCAAAAAACAGAGAAAAATGCCTACCCTCTGGGTCATAAAACAAATAATTTAACTTGTAAATGCTATGACTTTATTATTTTAAAGGTCTTTTGTATAGAAACCAATAACTGTACTTGGAAGTTATGCAAAATCAGATGTTAGCAGTCATTTCTATAAAACTTTTAGTTAATTCATACATTAGACTGATATCTTCATTCATACAGCTTTTGCAAATATGGCTGTGTTTAAACACTTCTAGTTCATATATTAGCTAAATTATGTTAGATATATGGTAAGGGATGAAACTGTTGTGACAAGATTTCTTAACTGACCATTTGAGGCAGTAATTGTGAACTTTCATTGACAAATAGGCATACAGTAAGATGTGGACTGGAGACAGAGGCAGGATTGGACACTTTATATAATCTTGAATGTTGGAATGATTAGCTGCTAAACATTACATTTATAGTGTTCTGAAATGCTTTCAATTTGTTATCAAAATAGTTTCAAACAGGTTCTAGACATTTTATGTCAGAAAACATGCTCATAAGGTAAGCTGGCAATGATTAAAGTCTTGTTTTCAAATTCTGTAAAAAATTGATACAGGGGTGGGGGTACAAAATGTACTGTAAAAGAAAACTTAGAGTATATGCAGTGATTTCTTTCAGGCTATAATTCTGAGATTTAAGTATTGTTGTGGGAAAAAGTGTTTTTAGAAAGTTTTCTATTTGAATAAATGTTAGTATATTGGGTAAAAAAAGGGAACATACAGAATTTCACCAAATCTGGTTTATCTCAGAGATTTTATGAAATTAACTCAAATATGAAGTTTTATAAATATTTCATGAAGATTGAGAAAATCCTGGGCCTTAACTATGATGACTCAGCATAAATTCACAGTTTACAGTATGCATAGTTTAGTTAAAGCCCTGAATGCAAAATAAATTCATTATATGTGCATATTAGTAATATAAATTGTTTAGAAGTGCTTATATTTACTCTTCGCAGTCATTGAAACTCATAGATCCTTCCTGAATATTATTGGTGGGGTGTTTTATCATGTCGATAACCCAAAAGTAAGCCGTAGCACCTAAATGTGCTTTTTGTGATCACGGCATAAAAAATACAAGCTAGAAATACAAAAATACCTCAATAAAACTTACAATAGTGTGTTCTATCCTAAATATGCACTAAATATTCCATATTGCTAGAAACAGCAGAATAATTTAGAAATTTGAGGCCCCAGGGCAAAAACAGAGAAAATGCCTACCCTCTGGGTCATAAAACAAATAATTTAACTTGTAAATGCTATGACTTTATTATTTTAAAGGTCTTTGTATAGAAACCAATAACTGTACTGGGAAGTTATGCAAAATCAGATGTTAGCAGTCATTTCTATAAAACTTTTAGTTAATTCATACATTAGACTGATATCTTCATTCATACAGCTTTTGCAAATATGGCTGTGTTTAAACACTTCTAGTTCATATATTAGCTAAATTATGTTAGATATATGGTAAGGGTGAAACTGTTGTGACAAGATTTCTTAACTGACCATTTGAGGCAGTAATTGTGAACTTTCATTGACAAATAGGCATACAGTAAGATGTGGACTGGAGACAGAGGCAGGATTGGACACTTTATATAATCTTGAATGTTGGAATGATTAGCTGCTAAACATTACATTTATAGTGTTCTGAAATGCTTTCAATTTTTATCAAAATAGTTTCAAACAGGTTCTAGACATTTTATGTCAAAAACATGCTCATAAGGTAAGCTGGCAATGATTAAAGTCTTGTTTTCAAATTCTGTAAAAAATTGATACAGGGGTGGGGGTACAAAATGTACTGTAAAAGAAAACTTAGAGTATATGCAGTGATTTCTTTCAGGCTATAATTCTGAGATTTAAGTATTGTTGTGGGAAAAAGTGTTTTTAGAAAGTTTTCTATTTGAATAAATGTTAGTATATTGGGTAAAAAAAGGGAACATACAGAATTTCACCAAATCTGGTTTATCTCAGAGATTTTTATGAAATTAACTCAAATATGAAGTTTTATAAATATTTCATGAAGATTGAGAAAATCCTGGGCCTTAACTATGATGACTCAGCATAAATTCACAGTTTACAGTATGCATAGTTTAGTTAAAGCCCTGAATGCAAAATAAATTCATTATATGTGCATATTAGTAATATAAATTGTTTAGAAGTGCTTATATTTACTCTTCGCAGTCATTGAAACTCATAGATCCTTCCTGAATATTATTGGTGGGGTGTTTTTATCATGTCGATAACCCAAAAGTAAGCCGTAGCACCTAAATGTGCTTTTTGTGATCACGGCATAAAAAAATACAAGCTAGAAATACAAAAATACCTCAATAAAACTTACAATAGTGTGTTCTATCCTAAATATGCACTAAATATTCCATATTGCTAGAAACAGCAGAATAATTTAGGAAATTTGAGGCCCCAGGGCAAAAACAGAGAAAATGCCTACCCTCTGGGTCATAAAACAAATAATTTAACTTGTAAATGCTATGACTTTATTATTTTAAAGGTCTTTTGTATAGAAACCAATAACTGTACTTGGAAGTTATGCAAAATCAGATGTTAGCAGTCATTTCTATAAAACTTTTAGTTAATTCATACATTAGACTGATATCTTCATTCATACAGCTTTTGCAAATATGGCTGTGTTTAAACACTTCTAGTTCATATATTAGCTAAATTATGTTAGATATATGGTAAGGGTGAAACTGTTGTGACAAGATTTCTTAACTGACCATTTGAGGCAGTAATTGTGAACTTTCATTGACAAATAGGCATACAGTAAGATGTGGACTGGAGACAGAGGCAGGATTGGACACTTTATATAATCTTGAATGTTGGAATGATTAGCTGCTAAACATTACATTTATAGTGTTCTGAAATGCTTTCAATTTTTATCAAAATAGTTTCAAACAGGTTCTAGACATTTTATGTCAAAAACATGCTCATAAGGTAAGCTGGCAATGATTAAAGTCTTGTTTTCAAATTCTGTAAAAAATGATACAGGGTGGGGTACAAAATGTACTGTAAAAGAAAACTTAGAGTATATGCAGTGATTTCTTTCAGGCTATAATTCTGAGATTTAAGTATTGTTGTGGGAAAAAGTGTTTTTAGAAAGTTTTCTATTTGAATAAATGTTAGTATATTGGGTAAAAAAGGAACATACAGAATTTCACCAAATCTGGTTTATCTCAGAGATTTTATGAAATTAACTCAAATATGAAGTTTTATAAATATTTCATGAAGATTGAGAAAATCCTGGGCCTTAACTATGATGACTCAGCATAAATTCACAGTTTACAGTATGCATAGTTTAGTTAAAGCCCTGAATGCAAAATAAATTCATTATATGTGCATATTAGTAATATAAATTGTTTAGAAGTGCTTATATTTACTCTTCGCAGTCATTGAAACTCATAGATCCTTCCTGAATATTATTGGTGGGGTGTTTTATCATGTCGATAACCCAAAAGTAAGCCGTAGCACCTAAATGTGCTTTTTGTGATCACGGCATAAAAAATACAAGCTAGAAATACAAAAATACCTCAATAAAACTTACAATAGTGTGTTCTATCCTAAATATGCACTAAATATTCCATATTGCTAGAAACAGCAGAATAATTTAGGAAATTTGAGGCCCCAGGGCAAAAACAGAGAAAATGCCTACCCTCTGGGTCATAAAACAAATAATTTAACTTGTAAATGCTATGACTTTATTATTTTAAAGGTCTTTTGTATAGAAACCAATAACTGTACTTGGAAGTTATGCAAAATCAGATGTTAGCAGTCATTTCTATAAAACTTTTAGTTAATTCATACATTAGACTGATATCTTCATTCGTACAGCTTTTGCAAATATGGCTGTGTTTAAACACTTCTAGTTCATATATTAGCTAAATTATGTTAGATATATGGTAAGGGTGAAACTGTTGTGACAAGATTTCTTAACTGACCATTTGAGGCAGTAATTGTGAACTTTCATTGACAAATAGGCATACAGTAAGATGTGGACTGGAGACAGAGGCAGGATTGGACACTTTATATAATCTTGAATGTTGGAATGATTAGCTGCTAAACATTACATTTATAGTGTTCTGAAATGCTTTCAATTTTTATCAAAATAGTTTCAAACAGGTTCTAGACATTTTATGTCAGAAAACATGCTCATAAGGTAAGCTGGCAATGATTAAAGTCTTGTTTTCAAATTCTGTAAAAAATGATACAGGGTGGGGGTACAAAATGTACTGTAAAAGAAAACTTAGAGTATATGCAGTGATTTCTTTCAGGCTATAATTCTGAGATTTAAGTATTGTTGTGGGAAAAGTGTTTTAGAAAGTTTTCTATTTGAATAAATGTTAGTATAGGTTGCACTTTGTAAATACAGCTGTTTTTCAAACCACGCCTCTTTGGGGAGATATAGAATATTCATAGACAATTAATTTTGTTTACGTACTGGTTCCCGGATATGATCTCTATGTTTCATCTCATAGAGAAATAACTTGGGAATGTTACCAGTAAATATACATATTCATAGTGATCAAGTTGAAGTCTGTGGAAATCCTTAAGTCAAGGTTGGGGTAGTATAGAAATTTAATGTAAGTTTAAACTCTTAGAAGTTCGGGGCATATAAACGTTGAAAATATGCCGCACAGCCCTATATTTTGACCTTTGAAAAAATAGTAGTGCATATGAACTTTCCATTCTAGGATATATTTTTTCAAAACTTCATAGTAAAAGTGGTACAGTTTTAGGCGTGAAAGGAGTTCCTATGGAAATTGCATTGTTGATATTTACAGAAATGCAACCTTGAACTATATTTGTATTTGTATAATTACATTAAACCAAGGCTCTTGTATAGCCAGATCCAAACAACTGTTTTGTTTTGAACTGTATACTGGTAAACATGTTGGGTTAATTACTTCCAGGCACATTGATGAAGCAACCAGATAACAGCATCACAGTACCTACATCTTCATAAATGTGGAACATGTTTATTTTTGTTACATCGGTCCAGGTATAATGCAGTTGACATTAGATACTATATAACTTTGTTCATTGCATAACATGGACTAAAATTGCAGATGTCTTTCTGCTCGTCATATGACAGATTACTGATTATCGTTCTGTACCATAATTTTCTGAAGTGCATGTAGATCACCCTGTAATTGATATGTACCATAATTATCCGAAGTGCGTGTAGGACACCCTGCCATTGATCTGTTCCATAATTTTCTGAGGTGCCTGTAGGGCACCCTGCTATTGATCTGTATCATGATTATTTGCAGTGCCTGTAAGTCACCTTGTTATTGATATGTACCATAGTTATCTGAGATGCCTGTATGTCTCCTGTAATTCATATGTACCAAAATCGTGTGCGGTGCCTGTGAACCACCCTGCTATTGATCTGTACCATAATCATCTGCGGTGCCTGTAGGTCACCCTGCTATTGATCTGTACCATAATCATCTGCGGTGCCTGTGAGTCACCCTGCTAGTGATCTGTACCATAATCATCGGCGGTGCTGTAGGTCAACCTGTTACTGATATGTACCATAATCATCTGCGGTGCCTGTGAGTCACACTGCTATTGATCTGTACCATAATCATCTGCATTGCCTGTAGGTCACCCTGTTACTGATATGTACCATAATCATCTGCGGTGCCTGTGAGTCACCCTGCTATTGATCTGTACCATAATCATCTGCGGTGCCTGTAGGTCACCCTGCTATTGAGCTGTACATTAATCATCTGTGGTGCCTGTAGGTCACCCTGCTATTGATCTGTACCATAATTATCTGCGGTGCCTGTAGGTCACCCTGCTATTGATCTGTACCATAATCATCTGCAGTGCCTGTAGGTCACCCTGCTATTGATCTGTACCATAATCATCTGCGGTGCCTGTGAACCACCCTGCTATTGATCTGTACCATAATCATCTACGGTGCTGTATGTCACCCTGCTATTGATCTGTACCATAATCATCTGCGGTGCCTGTAGGTCACCCTACTATTGATCTGTACCATAATCATCTGCGGTGCCTGTAGGTCACCCTGCTATTGATCTGTACCATAATCATCTGCAGTGCCTGTAGGTCACCCTGCTATTGATCTGTACCATAATCATCTGCGGTGCCTGTTAACCACCCTGCTATTGATCTGTACCATAATCATCTACGGTGCTGTATGTCAACCTGTTACTGATATGTACCATAATCATCTGCGGTGCCTGTAGGTCACCCTACTATTGATCTGTACCATAATCATCTGCGGTGCCTGTAGGTCACCCTGCTATTGATCTGTACCATAATCATCTGCGGTGCCTGTAGGTCACCCTGTTATTGATATGTACCATATCTTTTCAAATGTGCCTATAGGTCACCCTGCTATAGATCTGAACCATATCATATCAAAGGTGCAAGAGGTCACATTGCTATTGATCTGTATCATACACTTTCAAAATGCGCATATAGGTAACCTTGTTTTTATTTGTACCATTTCTTATCAAAAGTGCTTGTTGGTAATCTAATATTAGTCTCTTCCATATCCTATCAAAGTTGATGAAGATTATATTTCTGTTCATCTTTACATATCCTATTTAATTATCAAGAGTGCCTGTATGTCACCCTGTTATTGATCTGTACCATATTATACCCTAGGTGCCTGTATGTCACACTGCTTTTGATCTTTGCCAATAATTTCAACGGTGCCTGTACGTCACCCTGTTGTTTGCCATGTCATATCATAAATGCACGTAGGTCACCTCGTTCTTTCCATATCACATTATATGTGCCTGTAGGTCACCTTGTTATTTACAAAATCTTATCCGAGGTGCCTGTAGGTCACCCTGTTATTTTACATATTCTATATAGGGGCCTGTAGGTCACCATGGTATTTATCCATAATATCATCATATACGGGGTTGTAAGTCAACCTGTTATTTTACATATCCTTTCATAGGTGCCTATAGGTCACCATGTCATTTTCAATATCATATTATAAATCTCTGTAGGTCAACCTGTTATTATCTTTTTCCTATCATAGGTAAGTCACCGTGGTATTTATTCATATAGTATTATAGGATTCAACCTGCATGCACCTGTGATACAGATTTATATGGTGATTAGATCTTAAGGCTCCTGTAATGTGCAAAAGTATAGATAAATATCAGTATAACCTGCAGGCACATATGGAGGACTATGGTATAGAGAAAAGTTGTGTGACCTGCAGGTACATACGAAAGGCTATGCTATAGAGAAAAGCTGTGTGACCTGTAGGCACCGATCATAGGCTATGTTTCATATACATAGCAATCATGTGACCTGCAGGCTCCTATGATGGGCTCTGGTAAGGATCTATGAGGATATTTTTAAGACCTGCATGCACCTGTGACACAGATCTATGGTGACGTGACCTGCAGGCTCATATGATGTGCTGTGGTACAGATACATATCAGTGTGACCTGCAGGTAGTTACAAAAGGCTAATGTTACATATGAATAAAAGTATCGCTCGGTAAATCCAACGAGTAATCGATTAGTAAATCTTCACCGAGTTGACATCCCTAGTATAAATAAATAGCAGTGTGACCTGTAGGCTACTATGAAAGGCTTAGAAACAAACATATGGTGATGTGACCTGTAGGCACCTATGATTGGCTATCTATAGTGAAGTGTGCCACTAGCAGGTGGAGGAAAGGTCCGCTGATGTAGGACCTGAGGTATCTTGCAAATAGTGGACTTATAAATATAGGACTTCATGATTATGATGGACATTGCATAGTTTATCGTGAATAAAGAAACATAATTGAAAAATCTGATACAGATTTTTAGAAGATTCATATAATTCTAACGAACTTTGATTAAAAACGGTATTATTATGAGTTTCATGAGCATCTCTTCACTTGTCCATGCTATTATGGATGTGCATTGGCTTAATTTCGAAGCTGTGTCTTCTTTTTAATACATTATGGACTTGTCCAGAAAAAACACAATCAAAACATTTTCAAGAAACTTTTGTTGCATATTATATATTCCAAAGCGTTATTACGATCAAATAAGGACACCAAATCTGATGTAGGGCCCTATTGGTTGACATATAACTACCGTGGTAGTTATTTATTGTATGTTATTATTTTTTCTTTAGATCAAATGGAATGCACGGATATAATGGACCTATCTGAGCTTTTATCAAATTCAATAGTTTTGTACATTTTGAAAGTTTTCAACGGCAAAAATCTGACCAGGTGTAGGTTTACTAACATACGATGCCAATTCCTTGTTGCCACTCGTTGAAAAGCTTCTAATTGTTAATGCAAATACAGTTGCTTTAGCATGTAAAGCTGTGGACAGAGGTTTTCCACAGTTAGCTCCATCAGTTAGAATTAAAACTTCATGTTTGGTACTTTCACGCATGCCTGAAAAGATCAATGAGCAATATTTAATTACCTTTCTTTGTTTCTGGAAAACGAAAACAAAACCTTTGCATAAAAAGAACAAATAAAATTGAGAATGGAAATGGGAATGTGTCAAAGTGACAACAACCCGACCATAGAGCAGACAACAGCCGAAGGCCACCAATCGGTCTTCAATGCAGCGAAAAACTCCCGCACCCGGAGGCGTCCTTCACTGGCCCCTAAACAAATAAGTATACTAGATCAATGATAATGGACGTCATACTAAACTCCAAATTATACACAGGAAACTAAAATTTAAAATGATACAAGACTAACAAAGGCCAGAGGCTCCTGACTTGGGAGAGGCGCAAAATGCGGCGGGGTTAAACATGCTTTTGAGATCTCAACCTCCCCTATACCTCTAGCCAATGTAGAAAAACAAACGCACAACAGTACTGACAGTAAAACTCAGTATAAGAGAAGTCCGAGTCCGATGTCAGAAAAGGAAACAAAAGAAAATAAACAAAATGACAATTATACATAAATAACAACAGACTACTAGCAGTTACTGACATGCCAGCTCCAGACCTCAATTAAACTGATTGAAAGATTATGTCTTCATCATATGAATATCAGGCACAATCCCTCCTGTTAGGGGTTTAGTATTATACCGTCATAAAATATATCAGAAGAACATAACCCGTGTCATGCCAACAACTGGTTTTAGAATAAATGTGTTAAATCCGATGTAAAGACCCTATCAGTGAATCAATGTTAAAGCCAAAATATGCAATCTTTAATGACCTGACAACAGTA
Organism: Mytilus coruscus; assembly: GCA_017311375.1. Lineage (NCBI taxonomy): Eukaryota > Metazoa > Mollusca > Bivalvia > Mytilida > Mytilidae > Mytilus > Mytilus coruscus. Next base: position 21,136 of record JAASAO010001254.1, read on the forward strand.
TCGTAACTATATCCCTTCTTAATAAGTCTGTTTAAAGGTTTTGTTAGCTTTTGAGGTGAATACTGACATTTTGTGCTTTGTAAAGAATATTACCATAAAAGATTGGATGTGAAATACCCGAACGTATAACATGTCTGCATGTTGAGTTATATTTACGAATGATGTCCTTATACCGATGATAAAATTTAGTAAATGTTTTAAATGCATTATAAACACCATTGGAAAAAATCTAAAGTAACATGTTTGACACGTCCATCATCAATGATAACCACTCTTTTAACACAAGCGCATGCGCATGCACACACACATACACCAGTCAAGTAAGAGAAAAAAAAATGATGATGAACAGATAAATTAAAAGGAAGACATTTTATAATAGTTTTCTTAGTTTTGTGTGCATACATGCTTGTCTTCTCCTCTTTATTAAATGGCTACTGAGCTATCTTTCATTCTTTGACTGATGACTGGTACTGCAGTATTGGTATCTTCTCCTTTTAACTGGTTAAATAATAAATCTTACCTTTCGATGAATTAAACATCTGTATAGCCTTGTAGAAGGCATCTCCTGTACAAGTCATTCCACCTAGATATCGTACTGACTTTATCATGTTTATTGCTGCCTTGATCTCTTATATATTTCTATTATCATCAAAGTCAAATTCTTCCTTCACAATACTAGAAAACTGATTAAGTGCTACTCGGTTATAACCAAAACGACTGTTTGAACTAAAAGCATCTGGTAGAGGACAAAACAGACTTAAAAGATCACATATTTGCTGTTTTACAATTTCAAAGTACATGGATCCAAGACTACCAAACGAATCGAGGATTATTAGCAGGTCTCGGAATAGACTAATCGAATCTGCTCTTTTACAATCCCATGAGGAGACGATAAATTTGGTTTCAATTTTTTGGCAGAAATTTTGATGGTTTGATTAACTGTTGCTTGAATCCTATATTCTTTCGCTGTAATTGATATTTATTATTATTATTCAAAAATAATTGTCATTATACAAAAAAAAAAAAAAAAACAATAACATCGTCCCCAAACATCAATGCATGTCGTATTTTGCGGATAAATATATTTCATATAAACTTCAAATTTTCCCGACCTTCCTCTGGGATGGCCTCTATCGTAAGACCTATCAATTGTATTTATTGTTAACTTCTTCTCGTCCTGAACATGCATGCAAATTTCCCACTGAACGCGAAGCAACCAACGATCAATCAATCAATAAAAATTGATATTTTTGTGTATCTTTCTATGTTGTGATGTTATACCAGTATTTCAGATTATAGTGAAGGTTGGCGCCTGTTAAAACGTTTAAACCCGCTGCATTTGTTTGCTCCTGTCCTAAGTCAGAAACCTGTTGTTCATAAGTGTTTTCGTTTCTTATATAAATAAGAACGTTGGTTTTCCTGTTTGACTGGTTTAGTATTTTCGAGGCCCTTTATAGCTTGCTGTTCAGTGTGAGCCAATGCTCCGTGTTGAAGGCCGTACTTTGACCTATAATGGTTTACTTTTTACAAATTGTTACTTGGACGGAGAGTTGTCTCACTGGCACTCATATCACATCTTCTTATATCTAATATCGGCTTTAATAATCGTATATGATTTACATATCTACTAATACTTGAATGTAAATGGTCCGTTAGAATTATTTTCCTTTTTGCAGTTCCATAAACCTTGTTGCCAAAAATACGTTAATAACCATAGTTAACTGTCAATTTTACTGTGATATTTCGATGCGCAATACATAGCAAAATAGTGGAATTCCACGAAATGTGAAATTCAAAGAGAATAATTCGAATTGGTTTAGTTGTAAATTATATGAATTTAACACATTTTGTTATCAAGAGTACTGATACGTAGATTGGACTTGTCTGATGATTATAAAACTGAACCTACTATTCTGTCGGTCTTCTATTAAGTTGTAATTGCATCAATTACCACTACAAAAATGTGTGCTTTTCACTTAAGAATAAGCAAAAATGAGACATAATTGGATTTGAATTACATTTATCTACGACTCCATGTAAACAAACATTTTACAATGTATAGGATGTTGTACTTTTAAGGAGGTGTTATCAAATTCAATATATTCATAGTGTATACAAAACTAAGTTTTTTTAATTAACCACTATTCCAAATATAAGTCATATAAGAATGTATAATAAGAGTAAATATTGCTGTTTCATAAATCTTCCTTTTGCCTACATATCTTAAAAAGATGACAATCGTAGTAAAAATAATGTAAATGTATATAATGTGGTTAGTTGTTGTTCAAAGTTCTGATGCGCGTCGTGCGCCAATTTATAAATCGGGTTTCTTTAGTGAGATCGTACCACACTTAACTCGATGTCACTGCTGGCGGACGTCTCTTCCTAGAGGTTACCATCCACCTAGTAGTCAGCACTTTTGCATGTTTTGTGTTAACATGATATTTCATTGATATTTTCCGTTTCTGTAAATTAACTATTATAACATGTTGAATTATTTGAAACACTTTTACCTGTTTACCCCAAAGAATGATTAAATGCTTAATGTTTAGATTTTAACTGATTTCTTAAGTTAAATGCAATCTTTCACAACATATTAAATAGAAAACCTCATTAAAGACAAGGCTTATTTTTGTACGGCAGGCGGGCGTTTCGCCTACAAAAACGCATCAGTGACTCACAAATAACAACAACGTAAAAGGACAATCAAAGTACGAAATTGATGAGCATTGTGGACCGAAGATTTCAGACGGTTTAGCCAAATACATCTAAGCTAATCAAGTCCTGGGGTACAAAATCCTTAGTATTATGAACAATTCAATGTTTTCTAACATATTATTTTTAAAATAATATAATTATATTAATGATAGTTCATGTCATAAAAAGTTAATACATCTTTGATGGTTACTAAATTTAATGTATTAAGATATGTAGTAAATATTGAATACATTACATTTACCGATTAACATATTGATAATTGTTGATGATAATTACATGTAATTCATTCATTATCCGGATAAGCTTACAAAAAGAACTTACATCTGTACTCTTTAAATCCGTATCAGATGGACAGGGCTCACCGCCGTTGTCGGATTCCCAGGACAGTCAACTTTTCTTTCGTGAAGGTAAATCCCTCATAGGAAACTATCTGCAAAGCTAAGAGTAAAACTATTAGACCATAATGATCAACCATGATTCCGCAGGATAGTACTGTATGGTTATCGATCAATCGAAAAATCAATATCCAGCAAATCTTAACTAAATTATAAGTTGAAACTAGAAAAAGTATTCTATGAATTCAATTCCGATTTCCGCGAAGATTGAAATAGCCAATGAATGATTATTAAAAGGCTTGCTCTAATAAGCATATTAAAAAATTTTGTTTTTCTATGTCGTATATTCTTCTGGCAAAGGTTTTTCAAATTAACACAACGCTCGAAAGGTCTTCCTGATCATGTAAACCGCTACAACATATATTAATCGTTTTTATGTGCATGTCAATTGTCAGGTTTCACAATGATGACCTTAACATTTTACACAGTCAAAAGAAAAATAGAATGACAAAAAAGATATATATATATATTTATATACAAATGTGGAGTAACTATATGATACAAGTAATTAAAGTAATCGATCGACAAAATAACAAAAAGTTTCAATACTCATGTTAGGGATTTCGATATTTTTGTTTTACTTTTTTCTTGACCATGTTTATGAAGAAATGTACTTTGATATTATGAAGATGATATTTTTTTTTCATATAGGACATTGCTTAATGCAAGAAGCATGCTTATTTTGATGTTTTCAAGTGTTTAGCATGTTTTACTTTCATACAATACTTATATATTAAAGAAATGTTATATGATTGTCAAAGACATAAAATCAAAAAGACCACATGACGTGGATACCAGCAGCTTTGGTCTGTCGATTCCCATAATCGGCAAACTGCCAGAGTGTTTATAGACAACACTTCACAATTAACTAACTATTGGCAAAGAATAAATCTACGATGTTTATAATGATTATTAGATTGATCTTGTTTATTTTATCTTAGTTTTGCGTTGTCTTGTAATGATTTTAATTCATAAAATTATGCATTAATATAACATCGAAATGATTTTTTTTTTTCATTTACATTTCAATGTCGACCACAATTTATATTTGCATTGCACTTCATCGTGTGCTTTTAGTAAACTATTTATTGTACTATTAAGGATGTAGTTAGGTGAAATTAAAAAAGAGCTAGAATTTAAAATTGAAACAATGTACTATAAGTCAGAAGAGATTAGTAAAGGAAAAAATAATTTAAAAATATTGATAGGTTATGGAACTCCTTTTGCGATATTCGATTTTTTTTAATGGCCGGAAAAGGCTGACTCGAACCTATTTAGCATTGGTATTATTTGGGTCTCAAATCGTAAGAAATTTTTTTTTAATCTGATAATTTTGGTAATGACCTTTTATGAGCTATTGAAGTCTTCTTTGAAGAGAAGAGTGGTATATATGGGGCAAAATGTTTTACCCTGTATCGTAGGAAAAAACCCAAGAAGTCCGAACATCTGACAAAATTTCATAAACCTGACCTGAGTACATCCTTAAAGGAATACCAGTATCTTTAGTTTTATCACCACATCTACACTTCATATATAGTACTGTAACAGTTTGCCTTTTCATTTATATTTCTCGAAAAATGTTGTAAATGAAATATTTTAAATGTAACGGAAACGACGAATGCGACTTTCATGACTCCGAATATTCTACCCTAGAACAGTTTAATTTTTAAAATGTTACAGGAAAAGGTGTGACAAAGATACCGAACTCTAAGGTAAATTCAAAATTGTGAAGTCATAAAAACTGACAAAAGCGTTATCAACCAATAGGACAAGTTAAATACAACTGACATATTTCTGACTTGGTACATGTACAGGCATTTCCCTAAGAAAATGTTGAGTAAACAATGGTTTTATAGATATCTAAACCTCTTACTTGTATGACAGTTGTTTATAGTTCAGCTATATTCACAAAATTGGGTGAGCAACATAAACAAACATGATAGGTTAATGTGATAATATAAGGATTCAGCAGTCAAAACGGTGTAATAGAAAATGAAAGGATATGGAGTAAATGTACATGGGACAAAATCGCACACAATGCATAGAAAATTGTCAATGAACAGGGCTTTTATTCCTGTTCTTCATCTTGACAGTTGATGTAGGGTCTTCAACAATGACCAAATCATGCATACCCTACAACAAGGTCAAGACGGCCCTCAACATAATTATACCAAAGACATGCAATACAACTGACTAAAAAATTCAAACAAACATACAAATAAACCTAACTAATAGTACCTTGACAAAGACGCTGATAAAACAGTTTTTGTAGTTGATAGAGCATACCACAAAGAACATATTAAGTAAAATATAAATACAAGGGTAAATAAAATGGAAACAACACTGTGAAAAACTCCAGTGTCCGAATCGCACATCAAGACTCACCAGCAACAGGAACGCCCAAAGTCTAAAATACATCATCTTAAACAGCTTCTGATAGTTCTATCAAAAACAGTAATAGGGTAAACATGTTTCATAACATTTAGAACACAGCTAGTTCTAATTGTATTAACAATTCTGCATAAAGGTTAGATCACTTTATCAAATTATTCCTTATTAATAACTCCTTCAGACAATTTTGACCTTGGACGGAGTTGGCTATTATGTGTTGGTCCATTTGGTCGTATAGCTCTTTATTAGACTAATGTGGTTCGGTATTTATCCATCCAGCTTTCAGTTTTTCCCTTTGAGCGTTCCTGATGAAGGTAAATCCAAAAAGCGCTTAAGAGCATAAAACATATAGTATTATTTGCATTTTATCGCCTTATTGATATATTAGAAGTTACTTGTTCTTACTTTATAAACCGTTGTGTCAGACAACTGTATATATTTAGGAACTTTATAACTTCAGTATCAACAAGGTAATGGTAACCTAAATACATTTAGATGAATACGCTTTAAAGTCAAGTATTTGCAAGTGACGTACGTACAATGACATCATTTTATCAATGTTTATTACTAGTAATATAAAGAGTTTGCTTATTTCAAAGTTTGTTTGTGTTTTGTTTGTCATCTCTGTATTAACTCATGTACAAGACAGAATTATTTTGTATTTATAAGAATCATAGTTTATAATATAGTACGTACCTATACTATTTTTGTTGTTTCCTCACAACGGATATATGTCTTGTCAATAAAAATCGCACATGTTTATCACGCATATGTCTATAACTTATTAACTTGATTGTTTATAAAACGTCTTTATTATAACCGGCCCCATTGTAAATCTAGTTTTGAAACAGATTGTTTATTTTAACGACTTTGTTAGACCATTTTGTACCTTGATCAGATTTTGAATTATGCACAGTAATAGATATGGACATGAAAATATCACGTAAGCAGTAGTCAACGTTTCTAATTACTTTTAACGCAATTGTGTTCTTTCAAAAACAATGAAATTTTTTATGTGTGCTTTTAAGATTTATTTGTGTTATAATATGGTTATTCCATCTTATTGTTGTATCTAATCTAATGATATGTATTTTTTTTTATTCATATGTACAACTAGATTTTCACGTGTACGTGAAATCCTTTTCCAGCTATAATTTTCACGATAATACTCCCAAAACATAGTCCCGGTCTACATTAGAAATTTCTCTTCATCGGTACTATTCTTGTTTGATCATTGTTTTGCTTCAATACATCGGCATTATAAACATGGAGAAACATGAATACCCGGAAATGAAAATACGTATACCCATAAGTTTTGCAATGACGCCTAATGTAAAACTTCTTCGATTGTATGTTAAAGTACATGTAGTTTCTGTTGAGTTTGTTTTTTTTTTTTTTTTTTTCTTCTTCTTATGATAACAGAGACTTAGAGTTGCAGTACACACATATAAACACAGACAGAAATTAATGAAAAGTGGATACTAGACGGCATCAATACTACGATTCCGTTTTACATGTTATAACGATTGCTTGGTTTTTTATTCTTCTTTGTTAAAGTCTAATCGAAAATATGTCAAATTAATACTTTGCTATGTTGAAGTGGGGATGAACTTAAGACATTTACTCAAGTCACCTACATACCCAGGCTAAAAGGTTGCTGCAAGTATTCCTCGCCATGCAAAGAGCATGACCCTGTCTGTACAATATAAGTAACGTATGTACATGTAATATACAAAATAGCATTTAATTACAGCACTTTACTAAAGTTCGATAGACTGTTATTTTCAACAGCGTTGACGTTGTCTCATGTTATTCTCTTAGCCTTTTCATTTTGATGGGAATGGTAACATGAGTAACCATTAATGCCTGCTGTTCTTTATGGGTATATTGTCTATGAAATTCAAATTTGCTTGATTGATTGTTGGTTGCTTAACGTCAAGTGGCAAATATTTCCGGCATGTTCAAGATCAAAACAATTTAACAATAAATACAATAGGCAGGACCTGTAACAGATATCGTCCTGGTGAAGGTCGAGAAAATGTGGAATGCCACTGGGCAATGAAGGTATATTGGATAGGGACAGCCATTTTATCTGCAACAGGACACCTATAGACCCCTGAAATATAGTTGTTGCATGGGTTCATGAGCTGCAGAGAGCGTTGCACGCTATTTACTCGAAACAAATATAACGTCCATTATCTGACCGAACGTGGCTGCGTACTTGTACATCTTGCACAGCCAAAATGACAATCCACTTTGGCAAGGGTTTCACTGCCAGTCGGGAGAAGACCAAACTGGCCATATTTTTATTTTCAGACACCCATAAAGAGAATTCAATTTTGGTGTCAGGGTTCTTAATTTCTGTATTCCTTTAATTGTAGTAAAACTACATTATTTTCTTTATCTTTATAAATAACGCTTATTTTGTAAAACACTCATGAAAATGGTTTTAATATAAATTCTTTTGCAATAATATGATTTCTATATTTGTATATTGGTCATTTTATTAATTTAGTTTTTATTACATAATTCTTAAATTTTCAACAGTTAATTCTTTATACTTTTGTACGCCATTATTCTCTATTCTTTTATTGTTTGGCTATTTTTTCTCTTAATCATTATAATATTTGGCCATTATTCTTTATTCTACAAACCCCATCCATACCCTCATATATTGTAAAACTATTCTGCAAACCCCATCCATACCCTCATATATTGTATAACTATTCTACAAACCCCATCCATACCCTCATATATTGTAAAACTATTCTACAAACCCCATCCAAACCCTCATATATTGTATAACTATTCTACAAACCCCATCCATACCCTCATATATTGTAAAACTATTCTACAAACCCCATCCACACCCTCATTTATTGTATAACTATTCTATCATCGTTATCTGAACTGTAACAAATGTTCTTACATACTATTACGTCTTGTAGTTACATCGAGAATTCATCAAATGATTCTCCCTTATCTTTAGGGAAAAAGGTACAATGCATTTTAAGATATTTCATCATTTGTAATTGTGAATATATTTAAGTTTGCCAGATAAATAAATTTACAACGTCCTCTCTTTATTCTGCAAACGCCATCCATACCCTCATATATTGTAAAACTATTCTACAAACCCCATCCATACCCTCATATATTGTAAAACTATTCTAGCATCTTTATCTAAATTGTAACACATTTTCTTACATAATATTACGCCTTATAGTTACAGGGACAATTCATCAAATGATTATCCCATATCTTTAGGAGGAAAAAGATCGACGCATTCATATTTCTTCATTTGTAATTGTGAATATATTTAAATGTGCCAGATGTTTACATTTACAACGACTTCCTACCTTTCTAGATTTCTATAGTGTATGGTTACGGTCTACATTTTTTTGCTGGAGAATGAATTTGCACACACTAAACTATTTGAATGTGTTTGTAATTAGCTAATTGCACTCGAATATGTGTAACTCTAACCGGTGTGTCCTTATTGATTAACAAATGGTTTTTAGTAGATAGTTGTCTTATATGCATTATACCTCATCCGCATGTTTTTATAACGATGAATACATAAGCCTACTTTTTGGCACTCTGAATTTAATTAATTGATTTCAACTCCAGTGGCAATTATTACAAGAATTGTCAGGCGAATATCACGGTAATGAAATATACATTACACAGCCTGTACTAGACTAAACCGAAAATAGATTTTTCTATTTTATTTATCAGTATCAAATTGCATCGCATCAACACGCAAAAACACATTATAATTTTGAGAATCATACAAAAAAAAGTCATATAAAAACTGTTCCATAATAGATCACGATAAGATTTTTCAGTCTTTATATCGTTTACAAGCATGTTGATTTCTCGGATTGTCGTCCTTTGTATGGTAACCTTTGCAGGCGCGATGAGTTCTTGTCGAACAGCAGACGGTAAGTAGCAACAGTCTACATAATAACCAACACTACAAAATCAAAACAGAAACCACTTGGAATAAGCTAAAAAGACAACACGAAACCCAAAGCTTTACAATCCACAATATGATCGAATCGAGTGAACCGATATAGCTGGTATATCAATTGCTATTGAACTTGTATGTTTTGACTCATATGTAGAACTAGTCTACCAGATAGTCAAATTAATTCAGACCAAATCAAAACAAGAGAAATGAACGAAAGTGTGACCTTCAAATTTGTAGCATATTAGGGATGACGTCAGCTTTAAAACTAGCTATAAAATGTATGTATTAGTTATAATTGGCTCTGAACTCTTTTCAGTAACTGCGAGTACTCTTATTTCGGTGCTTTGTTACTATTGATTTTAGATTGATATTTTTGTGTCCCGTACCGATCTTTTGAGTTAATCAAATTGCTTCCGATTTTAACAGTTTGTCCTTATGTTGTGTTGTTACGTCACTGTCCAAGGTTATAGGATGATTCACCTTGCCATATTTTGTATGTGCTTGTCCAATGTCAAGAGCATGTAGTTCTGTCGTTGTCGTTGGTTCATGTCTGACATATTTGTTTATCATAAATTGCTTTGTTATAGATTAGGCCGCTGGTTTCCTCGTTAGAATTGTTATCCATTTTATGCCGGGCCTTTTATAACCGACTATACCGTATGGTTTTTCTCATCGTTGAAAGTCGTACAGATGCCAATAATTCCTTGCATCCACTCCATTTGAACTGTGGTGGATAGTTGTCTCATTGGCAATCATACAGCATCCCTTTATTTTCTTATATAGCTAGATAAAATGAGTATTTAGTATTGTTGTTGTAATTCAATGTATCGGCGTTCCTGTACTTCTATCAATCATTATCTGCTCATCTCTAATAATAGCTAATGTAATTCGCAATATCAGGGTTGTATCATATAAATATAATTTAAAGAATAGAGTGTTTTTAACTTTATGTGGTTGTAAAGTTTTGATTATTTGCACATCTTTTAAAACGAGACCTCTCCGCGTTTTATACAAAATTTGCGTTGGTCAACCGTTTGCATTCAAGTGAAAGTACAAAAAGAAGCATTATATTCTGAATTGAAAACACACACTCAGTCAAATACAACCCAGTAGATTGATTATCTGATTTGCATCATATTGATATTGTAAAATAGAAGATGCTCGGCAAAATATATCAAAGCCTTTTAGGACTAGTTCGCTGCACTGACTCGACACAATCTCTTCTAATTGTGATTCGCAGCTGTGATTTTTCTTTATCAATATACAGAAAACCTGATAATCGGTACTTACTTAACCGAAAATACAATATAACCTTACCTATATGCATCGGGGTCATTTTTGCGTATCAAAATGTAATAGTTCTATCACTTGAGTAAATGACAGTTGCGAATGAAAATACACAATACAAGTTTGAGCTTTAAGTAGATTACTTTAGATATTTATCTTAAGTGACGAAAGTAATGCACTCATAAAAAAAAAAAAAAAAAAAAAAAATAAAATTCTCAATTTATGTGTCTGAATTTAATAAATCTAAATAAAACAATTTTGAAACAATTTCAGGTCAGTATGATGTCACTGTAAATTACCGTGGTAAAATGGTAAAGAAAATCCTGAATCGCGAGTTATTGCATTTACGCCTTCATGTCAAAAATGATAAAAATCCGGGTGTAGGTCGACGACTGATATTTGATGTAGTGAAAACAAACCAGGGTAGTGGATATAACAGCCATACAGGTGTTTTTACCTGTCCAAAGACTGGGATTTACGTGTTTGTGTGGGTTGTTAGATTGTATTCTGCAAGACATTCAACTGAGTTAATGGTTAATAATTCCGTTTATGGATCCCTTTACCTTCGCAACACAAATTCCGATGGTACAGTTAGTGGTACAGTTGTTGCGCATGTGTCGAAGGGCGATAGTGTTTACGTTCGTATACACTCTTCCCACGAAGGTTCGGGTTATATCAACAGTAATACATACGGTAAAACAACATTTTCTGGATGGTTACTGAACTAAGCAGTTTGGTATTAATAAATGCATTGTTTCAAATGTCTTATGTTTTTAAATAGCATTCTCGCTAGAATATAGATACTATTAACTTCAGTTATCAAGTAGAACATCTCCATTATTCATGATACTAGTCTCACAATAAAATAGTGTGTACACTAACGACCCTATCCCTCGACGATGGGGACGTATCGTTATCGTTGGTTAGCGAAGATATAAGTAGAATTGCTTTGCATTTTTTTTTGCCACTTGCAACGCCGGTCGGGTAATGCATGCACGTCCTTTAAATGTTCTCTCTCTCTCTCTCTCTCTCTCTCTCTCTCTCTCTCTCTCTCTCTCTCTCTCTCTGTAAATTATTCAGTTTTAATACAGATATTTCTTGCGGCTCAGATAACACAATGCAATTATTATAGTCAGAAAATATGTCATGGTCTTCAATCCAGAAAAGCTTCACGGACACGCCCTATTTATCATGGTATTTTATTTTGATAGCACTGGGAAGATATACCGCTGCTGCAAGGTTGTTAGTATCGAAGTTATCATAAGCTCCGTAGTTATTATCAAGAAGCTAAGGTTCCAACTTTCACGTGTAAAAATGACCTTAGAGTGAATACAAATGTAAATTCGTCGCTTTTGTTCATATAGCTCCTATCGTTTTCAGATTTTATACATGTACATCCTTGGCTTCCATATTTTTGGTTTTTAGCATTCCATGTGATGGTGATTGCAGAAAAGCGGTTTGGACGCATCAAACTTAACCTGTCATTTCATTTTTTTTTTTATAAGGAAGCTATTCATTAGAACCAATTTGGTAAAGTATAAGAAAAAGAAGTGTAATTGTGTGAAATGTTCAAGACGTTACATGACATTACGAAAGGGGTAACGGTTTCTGATGTTTCGTTTACAAATAAACTCAAATATCTATATAAACAATGTTTTGACAAACTAATACAAAGCAAACTGACCAATTATACCCATGAAACTTATAAAACAGCTTTACTCTTAATTTCTTATTTCATTTTGAAGAATAATTGTTCCTCGTTTTCAAGTATCGGGCAAACATGTAGTTAGTAAAATATATTAAAAGAAGGTGTAGTATAATCGCAAAGGAGACAACTCTCCACCAGAAACTAAATGGTAAAGAAGTTAACAACTATAGGTCACCGTACGGTCTTCAACAATGAGCAAAACCCATACCGCATATTAAGTTATAAAAGGCCTGAAATGACAAATGTAAAACAATTCAAACGAGAAAACTAACAGACTGATTTAAGAACAAAACAATAAACGAAAACAAATATAATATACAGCAACAAACGACAACTACTGAATTGCAGGCTCCTGATTTCTTTAGAAACTATAAAATATCAACCTTTTTTTTTTTTTTTTCTAGGTTGTAATCTTGTATACGGAGTTTTATAATGCACTTTCTAATAAGAATTAAATACTGGTACTTGAAGTTGAATGCTTAATGTTGTGCGCCATTGTAATATTATTTAGAGAAAATTAACAATCAGTGACCGTACTTAATTTAAAATGATCAAAAATATTGTATTGCTAAACTTCATAACTTAATAGTTATAATACCGTAAAAATAGAAAGAATGGAAAAAAGGCAATACACAAATAAACAAATAAACGAAAAAATCCATTGTATTTTATTGGGTAGCGTCAGTTACGTAAAATCCATGTTAAAATGGCACAAAGAGAACAAAGCACAACACACAGTCTTAAATAAAATCACAATGTAATCTCTTATAAATAGAACATCAGTTTAACATAATAAAACTGAACAATTGCTGTTATTGAAAATATTACTTTTATCTCTCACTCTTTATCTAACTATATATCTCACTAACTAATCTCTCTCTGGCATCCTCTTATATATCAAATTACAGGCGGTACCCCGACGTTTCCAAAGATGGGGTATCTGACGGTTCTTAAGATATATCGAACGATGAAATAACATAACTTAGACAACGTTCAAATAAAAAAATATAGCGGGCGGTGCGCTATTGAAATGTAATTTAACCTGAAAGTATTAATATAAAGACATGTTACGCAACTACAAATTAAACTACCAAAAATAAAATCGCTACAATACATTAGATAACGGAAATTACTATGCATGCGGATAAAGGGTCCGTGTATATCTGCGTCCATTTGTTTTTCGTTTTGAAATATCAAAACAAAAACAAAAACGAAAGTGTTTTCATTTTCGTTTTGATTTCTTAAAACCAAAATGAAAACAAAAGTGTTTTCGTTTTCATTTCACAAAACAAAGAACGAAAAACAAAGTATTTTCATTTTTCAATTTTGATTTCTCAAAACTAAAATCGAAAAATGAAAGTGTTTTCATTTTGATTTCACAAAACAAAAACGAAAAACGAAAGTGTATTCAATTTATCTTTCCCACTGTTTAATTGTCATTCAAAAATGACAATGTTGTCATTTGTCATTCATTTAAAGGTCGTTAAATTATACATGCACAGCGGTTGTCAGATCAATACTACTTTAATCGAGGATAATGTCGACGGATGCAAAAGTCTTTAACAATCTGAACAATATGAGTGCGTGAACTTTTACTTTTAAGTTTAGAAAGGTCGATCCAAGATTATTAGAATTGATGACCAAGGTCCATCTGCCAGTATTTTATGAACTACGAGGACGATAATGTATTTTGCTTGATCAAATTTTCAAAATTTCCGCAATTTCACAATTCAAACCGGGATATTAAATCATTCAATTAGTTTGCCATTATGAGCCTATAAGGTATTAGTTTTGCTTATTTGTGAAGACTATAAGGTGACATTAACTAGAGGCCGTTGATGGGGATTATGGAATTGAGAATAGTGGACAAAAATATAAATAATAGAGACAATGGACCATGAAATAAATAAAATAGCTAGAATAACGGTGTTAAAATGTAATGAGAAGAGAATAATTGTCAAAAGTATAAAGAATAGAGAAAATGGCCTCAAATATCAAAGAATACAGAAATTAAGAATCCTGAATCCAGACAATCATACTGGTTGCCTTAATGAACGTTAGTTTGTCTCTGGGAGATTGTTATTGGTTATCATACGGTTTCTCTTTATTTCTATGTCTATTAATTAAGAAGCGTGCTTTCATTATTTGCCAACATATTACATATCACATTATAAAAAAAGACTATTATTTTGCAAACTACCATAGATTTCCGGTAATTGTTATGCATAGACCACACCACATTGGAGTCCCTGTTATTTTTTTCAAGTGGACCTCAGTTACCCACCCTACCCCATCATTACATAAAAGTTAATAAACAAATTTCTACGGAAATACTTCTGTCCGCACAATGTGTAAAGGGGAGCTGGGTAGCTGTTGTCTGCTGGAGAAAAAAATCAAGGTTGCTGTTTGGCTTTTTTTTCAAAGATAGGTCCAAAGTTGGGGTCGAACACCCAACCTCACCCTTACCGAAAAAGTAATAAAATTGTCCCCACTGGGTGCAAATGGAAGCTGGGTAGCTGGGGTCTACTGTAGAAAAATCTAGGGTGTTGTTCTGCTTAGTTTTTTTTTCTAAAGTAGGTCTAAAGTTGAGGTCGTATACCCTACCCAACCCTTACCGGACAGTTAATCAAAAATTCTGCGGCAATACTTTTATCTGCACTAGGTGAGAACGTAAGCTAGAGGTCTAGGGCCTACTTGATCAAAATTACAAGTTAATTTATAGCACGGATCAATCTTTTTTAAGCTAATAAATAATTTTCTTGCCCACCATACTTTGAATACAAAAAATAAACCTTTTGTCCAGTCAATTTTTAGCGTAATCCACTAGTTCAGAGGTAGAATGTTTTGTAAAACAGTTGTGTGTGCAAAAAAAAGTTAAAGCACGAGTGCAACTTTCTTTTCTTTTAATGCAGAATTATTATTACTTTTCATGAACTATTTGACGGATGCCGATAATAAGGAAAGCTATTTCACACAGTAGTGCAATTTTGCCATCATTAAAAAAAAATCATAATTATTTACGATTCTATAAACACTCAAAGTGTTGACTATTTAAAATGTAAAGCGGGCAGTACGCTGTGTAATATATCGAAAGCGATTGATTTTGCCTTTATATAACTAATTATTACATAAGAGGTATGTTTCATTCGTTATTCTGATTGGCTAACTGCACATGTCATGTTATTCCTTAAGCAATTGCATTACACAATACAATTCATCATTCATGATGACACGAGGTCCAACAATAAAGTGCAAAGGTGAATTTAATAAAACTTTATAAAATCGTGTTTTCATGATCCTAGCTAAAATGTAATTATAGATATTGAAAGCTTCTTTTTGTAACTTCATAGGGTTGTAAAAGCGTTGTGCGCACATTTTCAGAATGAAGCGCTTCCGCGCTTCATACAAAATGTATTTCGGTCAACGCTTTACACCTCAATAAAGTAACAAAAAGAAGCATTCAATTCTTAAATGAACCAGAAATGAAATTTTAAAATTCATTGAATAGTGTCTTTGACTGCTTAATTATATATTAAAAACTGATGATATAGTGGTTATATATTAATAAAAACATTTGAAGTACGTTTGAGTCTTATGCAATATTTGTGTTTATATATTTGAAAACTGGCTGCTACCGACTGGCTGCTTGAGCCTGGTCTCACAAACTCCGCATTTTCATTACAGCCGATTACATTGAGTGTGTAGACAAAGGTAATATCTTTGGTTAGCTTGCTTGTTACCTGAACTATGAAGTAACTAGGTAGGTATACTACCCTCCTGTAGAAGGAGCCTAGTCCTACAGACAGATTGGTTATCTGTCGAACTAGTCTACTCTTAAAGGAGGGTAGTGTACCTAACCTAATAATACAAGCAAGCTAACCAAGGATATGCTACCTTGCCTACACACTCAATGCAATCGGCTGTAACTCTTTACATTACAGGTTGCAACACCTTGCCAAATTATTGGGTTCCAATAAACGTTTGGAAAATTAAGTCAATGTGCTTTCCCATAGGGTTTTATGCAAAACAATTACCGGAAATCTATTATGGAAACTTGCAAAACAATATCAAAATCGAAATCTAACTGAACAATGAAGTTACTCACATTAAAAAGGTTGAGACATTGAAGGCCAAATAATTTTTTTAGTCTTGCGTGTCTTATTATAATCAGACGGTAATTGTAGAGTTTACAAAGAAATTTAATATTAAGACAAAAATTAATGTAGAGTTTCATTGGTGAAATTAACACTACAATACAAATAAAGGATTCTCAATGATCATGACTTTTGCTTGGAGTAAAATGATCAATCAATCAATCAATCAATCAACCAACCAATCAATCAATCAATCAATCAATCAATCAACCAATCAATCAATCAATCAATCAATCAATTGATCAATCAATAAAATTCAGAATGGAAATAAAAATATGTCAAAGAGACAACAGCCTAACCAAAGAGCACAGCCGAATGCCACCAATGAGTCTTCAACACAACGAGAAAATCCGCAACCAGAGGCGGGCTTCAGCTGGTCTCTAAATAAAAATATATACTAGTTATGTGAAAATGGACGTCACACTTAACTTAGATAAAAAAAAAACATAAAAAAACTAACAAAGATCAGAGTCTCCTGACTTGGGACAGGCGCAAAAATACGGCGGGGCTAAACATGCTTTGTGAGATCTCAACCTCTCGCTATACAACTATAGCTAGCTAATGTAGAATAAACAAACACACAACAATATGCACAGAAAACTCAGTTTAAAAGAAATCCGAGTCCGATGACAGAATAGTAAACAAAAGAAACTACACAAAATGAATATGATTCATAAATTAACAAAGAACTACTAGCAGTAACTGACATGCCAGCTCCAGACCCCAATTAAACATATCGAAAGAATATATAGATATAAGAAGATGTGGTATGAGTGCCAATGAGACAACTCTCCATCCAAGTCACAGTTTGTAGAAGGAAACTATTATAGGTTAAAGTACCCTCTTCAACACGAATCCTTGGCTCACACCGAATAGCAAGTTATAAGGATCCCCCAAAATGACTAGTGTAAAACCATTCAAACGGGAAAACCAAAGGTCTAAACTATATATATAACTAGAGGCTCTAAAGAGCCTGTGTCGCTCACCTTGGTGTATGTGTTTTGGTGATGGTGATGTGTTCGTAGATCTTACTTTACTAAACATTCTTGATGCTTACAATTATCTCTATCTATAATGAACTTAGCCTAGTAGTTTCAGTGGAAAATATTTTGTAAAAATGTACAAATTTATGAAAATTGTTAAAAATTGACTATAAAAGGCAATAACTCCTTACGGGGTCAATTGACCATTTTGGTCATGTTGACTTATGTGTAGGTCTTACTTTGCTGTACATTATTGTTGTGAACAGTTTATCTCTATCTATAATAATATTCAAGATAATAACCAAAAACTGCAAAATTTTCTTAAAGTTACCAATGCACGGGCAGCAACCTAACAACAGGTTGTCCGATTCATCTGAAAATTTCAGGTCAGATAGATAATGACCTAATAAACAATTTTACCCCATGTCAGATTTGCTCTTAATGCTTTGGTTTCAGAGATAAAAGCCAAAATCTACATTTTACTCCTATGTTCTATTTTTAACCATGGCGACCATCTTGGTTAGTTGGCCAGGTCATCGGACATATTTTTATACTAGATACCCCAATGATGATGGTGGCCAAGTTTGGTTGAATTTGGCTCAGTAGTTTCAGAGGAGAAGATTTTGTAAAAGTTAAGCCCTGGTCACAACGAACCCACGACACATTTATGCAGCTCCACGACATGAAATTTTGTCAAATCGCAGGTCATCTGTGATCGTCGTACGACAGTCGCACGATATTTTGAGCATCGTGGCGCTGTCGTGTCGTGGGACGAAAATTGGACATTCACCTTCTTTTGCTCTACGATTTTTATCGTGTCACTGTCTTGTGGCTGTCGAGAGTGTCTTACCACAGTCGTGGGACTGTCGTGCGATAAACACATTGTCGTGGGTACCAACATAAACCATTTTAATGAAAATAATCGTACGACTGTCGCACGACGGTCGTAAGACAATCTCACGATTGTAGCAAGACACTCGTGATACAGTCGCACGATTATCTCACGAATACAAAATTTCGTACGATGCTCGCACAACATTGATTGTCTGTCGTACGACGTGCATCATATTTTCATTTTATTTAGAAGAATACAATTCGGCTGGAATGAATGTTTGGAAAAACATACAGTCTGCGGTTTTAAGAGGATGGTTATTCCACCAGAACGATTACGCGTGGCCCTGCTAAATAGGCGCCTTACCGTACTCAAACAAGAGCAAAATATGGTCCTGTTAGCGTTGATTCGCATAGGAAGCATCGAAACGCCCGACGTTGGTTGGTAAGGCCATGGATTGAACTGCACCTGATGTTTGAGCAGAATAGTACACTGATGCAAGAGTTGGAGCGGTAATCTGCCGGTGAAGCTGACATGTTTCCAGAGCTTTTGCTGAGAGTCGCCCCACGCATGACCCAATAAATCGGGCCTTACTAGTAGTTCGAGTCAAACGCGCGAGTGACCCACGATTGTTGCGCGACAGTCGTACGACAGTGGCACGACAGTGACATGACAGTGACTCGACAGTAACACGACAGTAACACGCGCATCCCATGACATGAAAACCTGGAAAATAGCCCCAAACAACCCACGATTGCCGTACGACTGTCGCACGACCGACTTGCGACAAACCCACGACAGTACAATTACAATTTTTTTCTGTCGTGTACCCATCGTGGAATCATCGTGGACATGTCGTAGCTGATGTGACCACTCGAAATATTTTTTTGACACAACTAATTAATAGATCTTCCACGACAAAAAATCGTACGATCTGTTGTGACCGGGGCTTAACGACGACGGACGACGACGGACGCCAAGATATGAGAAAAGCTCACTTGGCCCTTCGGGCCAGGTGAGCTAAAAAACGAGAAGCGAGAACGACATCAACAAACGACAACTACTGTTTTTTTGTGTGATTATTTGATTACTAGACCAAATATTTCATGATTTTTTAATATCTAGGACTGTATTTTTGATTAATAATTGATAACCAAGTTTAATAAAAACATAATGTGTGTATAGCAAACATATTAACTTTGGCTTGAAAGACGTCTATTTAATTGTTTTCGACCCGCTCTGCTCGGAAAAATTGACAAGAATAAAATCCTAAGATTAAACGCGTTCGTTCAACAATCTTATTAAAATTAATATATATATAATTTTTCATACACATAAGTATAACGAAATCAGAGATATACCTTTTATTAGATTAGTTCGTCTAATTTACAAATGAAAGCGGTGCTTAAAAGTGGCGTTAAAACACCAAAAATCAAATCAAATCTAATTTACAAATGTAGTATTATCTGTAGTAAATTTACTGACTTCTTTGATAAAGAATTTGAATAAGAATGTGTCCATAGTACATAAATGCCCCACTGCACTATCATTTTCCATGTCTAGTGGACCGTGGAATTGAGGGTCAGAACTCTATATTTGGCATTAAAATTAAAAAGATCATATGATATAGAATATGTGCACTGAGTTTCAAAAAATTATATCTGTATATAAACTTCACTTTCAGGTATGGAGATGTGATTTTTTTTCTGCGACAAGTGCTTGTGACAATCCAAAAGAACTTGCAGTCATTCGATGTTCAGTACTTCAGTACTTTGATTGTTTGAAAACGAGGTAAAAATACCCTGCCACATTCGGTATGTGTATTTGTTAGACCTTTTTTCTGTTTTGTATCGATCTCATGCGTTAAGCCCTTTTCCACTGATTTGTATAGTTTGTTCTTATGCTGTGCTGTAACAAAACTGTCCCAGGTTCAGGGGAGGATTGAGCGCTTACAAGCATGTTAAACGCCGCAATATATTGCATGTGCCTGCTCCAACTCAGGAGCATGTAGTTCAGTGGTTGTCGTTTGTTGATGTCTTTTATATGTGTTTTCGTAATTCATGTTGTTTTAGAATAGGCCGTTATTTTCTCAATTGAACTGTTTCATATTTTTCAATTCATGGACTATTGTAGCCGACAATACCGTATGTTTTTCTCATTGTTGAAGATTATATGGTTGCCTATATATAATTGCTTACATTCACTACATTTGAACTTTGTGGGATAGTTGACTCATTTGCAATAATACCAAATCTCTTTATTAAAAGTTGAGGGTGTGTGTATTTCTTTGGAAAATGTCAGTGTTTTTCTTCCAGGTCACCCAGTTTGAATAGAATATTTTGACATTTTGCTGTGCTCTTGGATTTGAGTTAAGAGCCAACCAGAGCTCACGGCCTGTTGGTGGGTAGTTGATGACTATATGGTAAGCTCTGGATGTCTTTTTGAGTATTGCATACGGTGATTTGGTGATGTCTTCATGCCATGCATTGTCCCATTACTTTATATAGACAGCTTATCAGTCAACCTGATCTATCAAAATAGCTCTCCTCGCCTTTTGTATAGTCAGACGAAAAACAAGATATAAACTGACTTAGCTTGGTATATACATGCTTATTTAATATACTCATATAAATATAAAAAAGAAGATGTGGTATGATTG
This sequence comes from Mytilus coruscus, assembly GCA_017311375.1. Classification (NCBI taxonomy): domain Eukaryota; kingdom Metazoa; phylum Mollusca; class Bivalvia; order Mytilida; family Mytilidae; genus Mytilus; species Mytilus coruscus. The sequence continues at coordinate 42,236 of JAASAO010001254.1, forward strand.
TCAATGAGACAACTCTCCACAAGAGACCAAAATAACACAGAAATTATCAACTATAGGTCATCGTACGGCCTTCAACAATGAGCAAAGCCCATACCGCATAGTCAGCTATAAAAGGCCCTGAAATGACAATGTAAAACAATTCAAACAAGAAAACTAACGGCCTAATGTATGCACAAAATTGAACAAAAACAAAATGTAACACATGAACAAACGACAACCACTGAATTACAGGCACCTGACTTGGGACAGGCACATACATTTTGAATGTGGCGGGGTTAAACATGTTAGCGGGATCCCAAATTCAAGTCAAATTGATATTTTAAAACAACATAAAAATAAAAAGTTAAAAAAAACTTTTAATAAATGTTGAAAATATTATTGTGTTTGTGAGTGGTAAACTGCTTAAAATTGTAGAAATATTCAAAAGTAGCTCTCGCGTTTTTGTTCTGCAGCTACGTTAACGGAACACCAATCAAGTAATCGATCTTCATGGCTGTGGATTCAATATTCATTGGTATAAAATATCATGTTCTGCTTGTCGTAGACTCAAAAGACTTCAAGTTGGAATAGATCTACGAAGACTAAAGAACGTTCATGTGGTTTGGCAATTGTACATGCCCACGATACCGATGTCCAGATATTGTTCGGAAGATGTTTTGAGAAGTTACGATGCTACCGGACATGGAAAATTAAACTGTTACAGTATACTACAGAACACAAAACTGGCTATCTTTGCTGTACATACAAGTTAAAACCGGATATGGTTTACATTAAAGCTAAAATCCCAATCCCACGGCATCAAATAATTAAAAAAATATGACCTTTAATATTGGAGGGCTAAACTAGCATTGAGCCGTGTCCTGGTCCTAAATAGAAAATAAAGAGATGTGGAGTAAATGTACACGGGACAAAATCGCACACAATATATAGAAAAAATACAAATTATTCATGAACAGGGCTTTTATTCCTGTTCTTCATCTTGAAAGGAGCTGGAGGGTCTTCAACGAGGAACCAGACCATTGATCCTCATTATACAAAAGTAACATAGGTTAGTGCATCGGACTACAAAAACAAAAGTTCCTGGTTCGATCCCCGTTCCGGGGAGAAAATTTCCAATCCACTATTAATAAATATGTTTAAACTAACAATAGCCACACACTTGACTTTGTGGATTACATTATTTTTTTCTTCATCCTACATATGTCTTTTGATATTGTTCATACATGTAAATACTAAAAGTCTTACACTGTATCTATATATTTTGCTCCGAGACCAGAACATAATAAAATAGATAAACAAAACTTGCGCTTTAGATTAAGAAAGGGTCTGAAAGATTTTGTATCATTTTTTCCAGTTCTTCTGGGGTCCTTGAGCCCTTCCCTCGCCAACAATATAGTTTGCTTTATTTGTAAAAGAGGCTAGTTACGCTTCTGTATTATCATCTTAGATTAACCTCTCCAAACTTAAAAGTAAAGATCACGCACCCTTATTGTTTAGATTGATAAAGACTTTTGCATCTGTCGACATTTTCTTCGATTAAAATAATATTGATCTGACAACCGCTGTGCATGTATACTTTAACGACCTTTAAATGAATGACAAATGACAACATTGTCATTTTTTGAATGACAATTAAACAGTGTGGGAAAGATAAATTGAATACACTTTCGTTTTTCGTTTTTTGTTTTTGTGAAATCAAAAATGAAAAATGAAAACACTTTCATTTTTCGATTTTAGTTTTTGAGAAATCAAAATTGAAAAATGAAAATACTTTGTTTTTCGTTCTTTGTTTTGTGAAATCAAAACGAAAACGAAAACACTTTTGTTTTTCATTTTGGTTTTAAGAAATCAAAAACGAAAATGAATACAATTTCGTTTTTGTTTTTGTTTTGATATTTCAAAACGATAAACGATTGGACGCAGATATACACGGACCATAAAGGCGAATACACAACAACTTTACAATTTGCACTTTACAAATACCATGAATTATCAGGGCCATGTTGTTTTAGCATTGCCGACGACGTTAAGCTCTCATATAGCTCACTTTAACTTTAACTTTGAACACTATGTTTTGACGTATGCATTCATTTTGTATAAAGATTCAAATATTTAGTAGAATAGATTTCCATATTTTTCGACAATATTGTCATGTGTGCATCAGTATTAGTTTTTTTAATTTATTATTAGGGCTATATGATTTTCTTTAAAACCAGTTTCCTGAATTTTCCTAAAATATTTTATGACTCAATTACAATCGTTGGAACTTATAATAACTTGTTTTATCGCACCATGGTGAGAAAACACGGTACATATACACATTTAGTGTTGATAAGCCTATAGTATACGCAATACGCTGAGTTAAAATAAGGATACTGGTAATGAAAGCATCCAACAATGAGCAAAACCTATACAGCATAACAAGCTATAAAAGGCCCCAAAATGACAGAAGTTAAAAAAAAAAAAAACAATTAACGAGAAAACTAATAGCCTGATTTATGTATAAAGCAAAATACAAACACACATATGTTATTTAGCAACAAACAAGAACCGCTGAATTACAGGCTCCTTACTTGGGACAGACACATACAGAATATCGCCGGGTTAAACATGTTTGCTGGCATTTAACCCACTAAACTGGAACTGTGCACCAGTTAATTTACAGTGTTTTACCAAATAAATGATGAAATTTGAATATTTACTATACGATTGCTCTAGAAGAACATATCATTATAATATTACATTTTCTTTACATTCGCACTGTATGTGTAAATATTTGAGTGTTAGCATTGATTTCAAATAAACTGAACTAATACGTAAACCCATATATATTTTCTTACAAGTGTTTTTGTTGTATTTGGGTCGAAAGAATTCATGAATATGTCACTGACGTTTCTGCCGATTGTTTGGGAACTCACACCCCACTCCTACACACCTCTTGGATGATTTACGACATAAGGATTATCAGGTTAAAGTTTCAAAGATTACTTACGTAAAACAAACTTACAATTTCTTCGAAGATTACCGGTAACACACTTACAGAGTTCAAAATTAATATTAGCAAAAGGGGTAATACGGGGTACATTGGAATGCGATTAAATTGTTTAACTTTTCATAAAATCAGCAACACAACGAAATCAATAGACGTTTACTCATATTGAGTTGAAGGAACCAGAGACATATATATGTATCTGAAGGAACCATGTGATTCTTAAGTTTGGGTTTAATTGTTTTCAATAATTGACGATTTAATGAATTAAAAGATAGATAATGAAGCTTTTTTAAACAAACATTAAGAAAGATATATAAAATAAAAAAAAAAAAATCAATGATATTCCACAACGTATGTATGTGCATTTCAGAGAAATAACAAAAATGCTGTACAAAATTTTATCCTTTTGTTTTCCTTTTTTTAATTTTTATTCAATGTTATACTATTTCGAGTCCTTCAGAAAGGTAATAACATTGATATGGGTATTCAGATGCATCATCAGTGCACTTCGCCATCTACAATCTACAGGGATGACACGACTTTGGATTGCAAAGTTTTAAATCCATTATCCTTAGTCGACATACTAGTACTTACAGGTTAGGCGAATCACCGCTTCCACATCAACATTTGTATATGTATCTGTAACAATGTTTCTTCGAACGAGAAACAAGGTCTCGATTAATTTTGATTAAACAGAAATTAAATGAAGGAGTAAAATAAATTTCGCCGATACCTTTAGTTAGTCGGATTCCAATCTATATATAGAATTAAGATGTGGTATAATAGACCACTTTCAAGTAATGTCCTTCACTGGAAAATATCGTCAATTATGCGCGCCGTTATGACGTCCTTTACCAGATAGGGGGCCGCCTGTATCCCTGCAATATTAAAGTTCATCAAGCGTCTTCGTGATCGTCATTTATAATATGCAGGTTAAACTAGAAATCATGTTTGCTCCGTAGGTACTTAATCACAATTTCACTAATGAAAGCAGTGCTGATTATCAATTATAAGAATTTAATTTGCCGAATATATCGTGCAATATAGCATATATTTTTCAACCGCTCGCTCAACATGGGAAGGAAGTGACGATTCCCTAAGCGCACGAATGATGTTCACTAGAACCAAAGTTTTGACGGAAATCCAACGAACTCGAAAGTGGTCTAGAGACCAAATGACTTAGAAGTTAACAACTATAGGTCACCGTACGGTCTCCAACAATGAGCAAACCCCATACCTCATAGTCAGCTATAAAAGGCCCCGAAATGGCAAACGTAAAACAATTCAAACGAAAAAACTAACGGCCTGATTACTGTACAAAATAATGAACGAAAACAAATATGATATACAGCAAAAAGGACAACCACTGAATTACAGGCTCCTGACTTGGGACAGGCACACACAGAATGTGGCGGGGTTAAACTTGTTTGAAGGTGCCAACCCTCCCTAACCTGGGACAGTGGTGTAACAGTATAACATACGAACACACTATAAAAATCAGTTGAAAAGGGCTCGTTTTTATGTTCATTCTGGTAAAGGATTCAGCTGATGTTAAATTGTATAGTCTGAATCTACTCCAGATTGTACTATACAGATTCTACCACTGCATACACTGTAACCGATATTTCTTCACTCGAGTCAAGTTAAATTTTCAAATTTAAAATGCGAGGCTTGTTGAGCTTTTAAATATTTGAACTTTAACTGTCGAGTGGAGAACTATAGTGTTACATGAAATTCAGTGGTGGAAGATGTTTCGCTGATGATTTTAGCCGATATACAGACAAACGTCTTTACTGATCTGCAAAAGATGCGTTCTTTATATGTGACGTCATCAGGCATGGTCGTCATTGTTCATGACTTTCCACTATGATTTTCAGAAGACAGCAAGAACATTTGACGTTTTAATCAAATTGTCGCCAATAAGGAACTGAGATGAAACGAACCACACATTGATTATGAAAAAGTAATCAATTGGTCGGGAAAAGTATATACTAGTATTCGATTCCACGAATATATGTATAATAAATGAACATACTTGTAATGTAGACTTTTCGATAATGGAATTCCAGTAGGTTTAACAAGTCTGTCCTTTTCTTTAAGTGATTGAATCAGTGGCACTTTTTCATGTATTATCATTAAAATTGATAGTTTGACCGGATTGAAAAGCACGAAATTCGGACTGCCATTCGAAAATATGGGTATGTTCCATGTAGGGTGCTTTGAAAGAAAGAAAATGATGACACTCAAACTACACGATACATCAGATGTGACTAGTTTTTATATATACTGCACAGGCAAACAAAACCCCACTACACTGCAAGACGGGAAAGAACAGGGATCATCCTATTGTGCGGCCTATATGCTTCAATAAATCCTTAAGGAATTTCCGATTTGAAATTAAGCAGAACACATATAGGAGTATGTGTTTTCATTTATTTTAGTGTTTTCAATCCTTTATACGATCTTTATATCATTAACTAAGAGCAAATGTCGTCATTTCCTCTCTCAGAATGCTTATAGCTGAATGTCGCCTTACAACGAAATGACACTTCTATTTGAAAAAATCTGAAATAATGGACCCATCTGTACAAAGTAGCATACGTCTACTAACTTGCCTATCAGCCTTTAATCTTAGCCTAGTCTATCATTAAACCATGGAGTACAACTCATTTTTTAAATAAAGAAATATGGAGATAGCCAATGAGACAACTAACCTACTGAGAACAAAGGACCTGAATGAATGTGACTATAAGTCACTGCACGGTCTTCACAAATGAGCAAAACACATACCGTTTAGTTAGATATAAAAGGCCTATGCATGCAAACACGTGAAACAATTCAAATAGCAGGCCCCTAACTTTGGACAGGCATTTACGATTGTGGCGACGGCAAACATGTTACTGTGCGCTCAACACTTCGCTAACTGGTAAATTGGTCTAAAAGAACAACATAGGAACTATAAATGAGTTGGACATGTAGTTACTAATTCCGATCGGCATCTGCACAAAAGCAACTAACAAAAAAGACAAAAGACAAAGAACTGATCTGTAAGAGAATGGATAGTTTCTGAAAGCTTGTTAATGGACAACTATTGACACGTGCCTGATCCACTGACATGTAACGGGCTTAAGCAAGGTTTTAGTAATTAATCGTCTCCCTTATGCTCTCGATTAGTGAATAACAAAACTCTCAGCTTCCTAAACAGAAAAATAAATGAACAAATTGCTTTCAACTCGTATTCAAATCTCTTTCAAAGATTTGTTAGTACCATTTGCTTGCGATTCATTAAACAAATTATAAACAAATCAGAATTTGCCAAATTCCCTAAAACTGATTTCTTTGTGAGTTCTTTCAATTGTATGATTTGTAAGCAATTTGTTTCTGTTTTTGCGTGATTTGTTTACTTAGAATATCGTATGAAATGATTTGAAAGAGATCTGTTATCTTTGTTAGCTAAAATGGTGTGATTTCGTTATGATTTGTTTACTTAGAATATCATATGAAATGATTTGAAAATGATTTGTTAACTTTGTTAGCTATCATGGTGTGATTCATTGATGATTTGCTACAATGAATAAAATGTTAATGCATTCGAATTTTCTGTGTTTATCTATATCTCTGACTTCCGGTTGAGATCAAATTCAAATTTCAAATACTGTTCTATATTAACTGAACAAAGAAGGTTGCGAGATGAGGATTTTTACTATCAATGATGACAGTGGTAAGGAATCTCAGTTATTTATTTATAATTTCACACATTCAATTATTACTATTCAAACATGTAAAAGGTGTCAACCTTTTAAATTCAGAAACTGTGCATTTCAGTATCTCATTATAATTTTGTACTGTCAGAATAAATTTTCAAAATAAAAATGTGTAAAAGATGTGTAAATAGACCGAGACATGCATTTACAGACTAGCTTCCCGAGCCAGCAGACAAAATTCACTGGCAAGTTTCATGTTTTCATGATGTTTACTGGCCAGATCCCGGGCAGTAAGGGCAAAGCTACATTAGCAGATTTGGACCAAGACTAAGACCCATCACCTATTCGACATCCTTCTAGTACACGTGGTTGCCCATGTTTTGTCAAATCTCGTTAGAGTCAAATTCGGAAGAGAAGTAAGAGAAACCTACAGAGAGGAACAATTCGTCCCTCATCTCATTCAAAGATAGTATTCCTTTTACAATAAGAGGAGTAGCTAAGGTAAAATGAAGACAAATGCACTTCAAAGTTTGGGGTCTCAGGGCAGAAAATTCTTTTGATCTGGGTGTAAATGATTTAATCTGTGAATTGATGATTGATGCCAATCTTTTACGATTTGCTTGTGATTTGCTTGAGGTAGGAATATATGATTTACTTCTGATTTGTTAAAGATTTGATAACAATTTGTTTATAATTTCTTCATAATTTGAAAACAATTTGTTTGTGATTTGCTTGAGGTAGGAATACGCTTCACTTCTGATTTGTTATAGATTTGATAACAATTTCTTTACAATTTCATTACAGTTTGAAAACAATTTGTTTGTGATTTGCTTGAAGTAGGAAAGCAATGATCTCTGATGTGTTAATGATTTCAAAACAATTTCTTGACAATTTGTTTGTGATTTGCTTATGAATTGTAAGCAATTTGTTCGTGATGTGTTGTTGTGATTTGTTAGCTCATTTGCATGTGAAATTTTATCACTTTCAAATCATAAAGAAATCATACGACTTAGTTATCATTTGTTACCATGATTTGTTCCTCAATTTTGTTTGTTTGGGTTAGTGTCAATCTCTCTTTACACCTTTTCTCAATCGGCTATTGAATGCCAGAGTTAATGTTAATACTTTGAAAATTCAAAATAAAATAAATATTCTCTAATTTTGTTATTCTTATATACAATAAAGTGTGTTTTATCATAACAAATATGTGATTAGAAGTAATATAGGAAATGCAATTTACCTGAAACAACGCCGTTGAAAGGTGAACCATATATTATATTATCGTTGTTGATGACGGAGAAATGCAGTTTGGTTTAGTTTGTGAAGGTAAAATATCAGAATGTCCAATGTTAATACCAGATCTAATACCCGACTCGTACTAGCGAAATAACAATTAAGAAATGAATGCTTCTTTTGTAATTTCATTGGGGTGTAAAAGTGTTGACTGATATCGAAGCACATTTTGTATGAAGCGCTTCCGAGTTTCATTCTAAAATGTGTGCACGATCAAAACTTTACACCCGATAAAATTACAAAAGAAGCACTCATTTCTTATAATAACATTTTATGTTAATAAGACAATGAAAAGAACATTTTATCAAGTTTTCTTTTCACCAGTGCAATTTTGTAGAAGCACATGTCATCACGAATGTAACATTTCATGTTGATATGAAGGTTAATTTTTAATGACGCGCGATTGTTTTAGCCAATCAAATTAACGAATTCTCGTGAAACATACATGTAATGTAATTATTGAGATAACACCGACACAGTAGATTATGAAATACACGTAGTATAACCACTGACGATTACTTACCTTGGATTAGATAAAATGTACTGACTTTAAATCCTTTTAAAAGTACATGCAAGGAGTAGTGATAACGGTCCTTTTAAGGGTCCCTAAACCTTTCAAAAATAATCTTACTTGATGTACAAACTATTCCTTTTCAGAACTATCACAGACTTATGGTTCAGGGGTTGGTGTTAAGTTAATGGGTTAGTGTTTAGCTATGAAGGGTCCGCTCCCGTTTTATAGGGTGCGCCGTCCACTTTCAAGGGTATCCATTGAAAAAAGGAATCTTAAACCACCTACATGTATGTGTAGCAGGTCTCAAGTCCTGAACCAGATTTAGTGTCTGGAAGTGTGAGAGAGATTTTCAAGTATTCCGAAAAACGCGTGATTTTTAATAGGTGTGCCGTCCACTTTTAAGGGTATCCATCCACATTGAAGGGTAGACTTGTCCAACACTAGGGTATGCTGTCCGCGTCCACCTTGAAGGGTAGACTTATCCAACACTAAGGTATGGCGTCCGCGTCGCGTGTCCAGGTTTAAGGGTCGAATGGTCCAACACTAATGTATAGCGTCCGCGTCTCGTGTCCAGGTTTAAGGTTCGAATGGTCCAACACTAGGGTATGGTGTCTGCTTCCAGTGTCCACGGTTTTGGGGCTCGAATGGTCCAACAATAGGGTGTGGTGTCCGCGTCCAGTGTCCAGGGTTTGGGGGTCGGAAGTAATGTTCTTTTCTGAAATCTCATTTATCCCTCGTTTGCTTGCTTGCAAATATCGTTTTACTCGGAACCTCTTTTGAAATGAACATGTTGAAATTAAAGAATGCAATGTCGGCCAAGATGCAATAGTGTCTATCAAATCGAAAAAGCTCTACTTTGTAGGTATTTTCATAAAGTAAAATATCAGCATATATTTTCATTTTACAAAGGATTCTACATGAAATAGTTGATACTGTTTATATGAAAATAAGGAGATGTGGTATGATTGCTAATGAATCTACTATCCACCAAAGTTCAAATAAAGTGAATTTAAGCAATTATAGGCAACCGTACGGCCTTCAACAATGAGAAAACCCATACCGTCTAGTCGGCTATAAAAGGCCCCGACATGAAAAATATGAATCAATTCAATTGAGAAAAATAACAGCCTAATTTATAACAAAACAATTTACGAAAAACAAATATGATAGATGAACCAACGACAACCACTGAACTACAGTTTCCTGACTTAGGACAGGCACATAAAGAATGTGGCGGGGTTAAATATGTTTGTGAGCGCCCAACACTCCCTAATCTGTGACAGTGGGGTAACAGCACAACATAAGAACAAACTATAAAAATCGTTTGAAAAAGGCTTAACTAATCAGATCGACACAAAGCAGAAAGAAAAAAAAAAAAAAACACAGACTGGATGTGACAGGATGTTTATTCGTCCCTCATCCTAACAACAAAAATACACTATGTGCAGATCTGAGAGTACTCGCAGTTACATGTACTGACAGCTTATTATTTTATTCTTTTCTTAACACTTAACAAATTAATGTTGTTCATGTGGTTAATATCCTTCTTTTACCAAACGGACATTGCTTTAACTGTGATCATACCTTATACACCTTATTGAAAATGCCACGAGTAAATATACAAATGTCGTAAATCGATGAAATGCATGGGATCGATTGACAATATACCACTCTATGTATCCTTGCATCCATATTGGGTCAATGACATAACTATTCATTTACTAAGACACAGTGTAGCTACAATATATTGACCTTACATAACGTACCAGTTCATTATTCATCACGTCACCTATGATAGTGATAATAAGGTACACTGAAATATGTCGATATCTAGAACGTTAAATCTAATAACAACACCTTATTTCGTGTTTAAATGTGTTAAACGTTGTTTTCTATCGTGACATTTCTGACCGATTCTGGATTCTCATTAAGGTTGGTGTAAGTACAGATTATTCTTTATTACCCTATCCCACGGTACTTGTCGAAACATGTTTTCCTTCCTAACGAAGGTGTTTCATTATTTGTGCGCTTTTCTAAATGAGTTTGTTTCGCTACCGTCATGATACTTTTGTCATATGGCAAGACGTTTTATATTTATTCAATTTCAAGATATCTTATAAAGTTAATAAGATATCTTATAAATATAATACAATAAATTATAAAGGTATAAAAGACGAAAACGAGTTTTTTAACAACCTTGACTATCCATGAGAATCTTGCACATTCAAACAATTCAAACAAATTGACAACGCCATGGAATAAAAAAAAAACATGCTTAAAACAAATACAAATGACTTGCTGTCAGGTGACATTTTTTGCTGTATTACCAGCTGTGTCCAGGCACGTGGTATAGCAAGTTTGATAGATAGAATGTCTACAATAGTAGCATTTAGGTAAATTTTTCAATTAATAGCGTCATGAGACATAACTTCACCATTGTCATTTACAATATCATTGATGAACCTTATGCATTTCACGTACACGTACTAAGATCTGTAAACAAATACTCGTATTGTCAACTTTGATAAAATTGTTGAACTAAATAAATTCTTAAAAAATGTTAATACCAAGTCGCATTTTAGTTACATATGATGTTGGTACATGATTGGATGAAATGACATAAATTAGCTTAGATATTGCAAGTGATTTGAGAATAAAAAGTTACCGATCATTGAAAGATTTCTGATCTTCCACACTTTAATATTTGATTCCATTTTTCTATACATGTATCTAAATTAGAGCAAACCATTTCTTTAAAAGCATCAAGTTTTAAACCTAAGGTTTTAAAGTCATCTGTGCATTTCAATTCGAAGGCAACCATCTTTGTTGAACTTCTTTCTTGCAGTCCAATCATGTTGTTTCGGTTTTAGACAAAAATACTTTAAACTTTGTATTGGATACCTAAACTTCACAAAATTCCGTATAAACAACGGTACATTGCCGGCTCATCTGCATGTTCCACTAAAGAATTGTCCATTAGATTGACTAAAATTCTGTCCGCAGTGAAAGAAGGTCTTCAGAAATACTGTGAAACTGTTTACTCGCGTAGTGGTATTAACCATATGTGGATTCTTAAAACTCTAAAGAACTTCTGGATAATTTTAAATATCGGTCTTTTCTGAAATTAGTTCTATCAAAACTTTTGATTTTCTACCTTGTATACCACCATTCCCATGTGAAATTGAAAAACCGTCTAAAAGAAATAATCCACAATGCTTTTCATCAAAAATGGTAGCATACGCTATAAATTTATTACTTTGGGATACCATAAGGCATATCTTGTTAATAGCGAACAAAAGGGTAAAACATGCTACACAGAGGAACAAGTGATCAGTATGCTGGAGTTCCTTATTGACAAAATATTTGTTGAATTTGAGGTAGACTTTTCAACAAATTGTCGGCATTCCTATGGAAACGAACTGTGCACCTCTCCTGGCCGACCTCTTCTTATTTTCATATGAATCGGAGTTCCGTCAGACACTTGTCAAAAACAAGAAGATCAAAGAAGCCAGGTTATTTAATTTCACTTTCAGATATATTGATGATGTTCTTTCCATTAACAATACGAACTTTTCTGATTGGGTTCCATTAATATATCCCCCAGAACTAGAAATTAAAGAAACAACAGAAACGGCTTCCTTCGCCTCATTTGTAGACTAAGACCTCGAATTTGACATACACGGTCATCTCAGTATCAGAATCTACAAGAAAAACGAGACGATTTTAATTTTGAGATTATCTATTTCCACCTACTAAGTAGCAATATACCTACTTCACCTGCATATGGGATATACATTTCCCAACTTATTCGGTATTCAAGAGCTTGTAGCTCTTATCAGACTGTGTAAAACATCACCAGTGTCTGAGCAGAAAGATGATGAACCAGGGTATGTCAAAGAACGTCTTGTCCTTTTTCTAAAAAGTTCATCGGAAGGTACCTAGAACTTGTTGATAAATATTCCGTATCAACTTCACAAATAATACACGATGGTCTTGAAGTATAGATTTTGCGTACTGACGTTGTTTATCATCTTAATAACGTGTTATAATATTCTTTTATTTGTCTTTATTAATATTACTTTTACTGTTAAGTCCGGTTTTGAGATATCCATTTGACGTGACTTTGTGCATATGTATCCCGTCATACTTTGAACGACAAAATTATTTTATTTTATTTATATTACTTTTAATGTTAAGTCTGTTTTTGTGATATACATCTGACGTGACTCTGTACTTATGTATCCCGTCATAATTTGAACCACACTATTATTTTATTTATTAATATTACTTTTACTGTTAAGTCTGTTTTTGTGATATCCATTTTACGTGACTCAGTGTTTATGTATCCTGTCATACTTTGAACGACAAAATTATTTTATTTATTTATATTACTTTTACTGTTAAGTCTGTTTTTGTGATATACATTTGACGTGACTCTGTACTTATGTATCCCGTCATAATTTGAACCACACTATTATTTTATTTATTAATATTACTTTTACTGTTAAGTCTGTTTTTGTGATATCCATTTTACGTGACTCTGTATGTATGTACCTCTTCATACTTTGAACGACAAAATTATTTTATGTCTACCTGTGAGAATTTCAAACGCGCGATTTTACGCCACTACTGAAAACCTTCCATCCTTTATGGGTGGATTTTACATAGATAAATAAAATCGTATAATATAAGCATAATGAGGATGTTAAATTTGATGTATGCCTTTTGTGCTTCTTCGTTATATTTGTTTGTTTTATAGTGATTAAGATGATAACACAATGTTGACTGCTGTAACCCTATTTTTGACATTTTACCTATTGTGTCTGTTTGTTTTTCACGCATCGTTGTCAATATAATGGAATTTGATGCGACTGTCATACAAGTGAGAGGTTTGGCTAGCTATAAAACCAGGTTCAATCCACCATTTTCTACATAAGAAAATGCCTGTACCAAGTCAGGAATATGACAGTTGTTATCCATTCGTTTGATGTGTTTGAACTTTTGATTTTGCCGCTTGATTGGGAACTTTCCTTATTGAATTTTCCTCGGAGTTCAGTATTTTGTGATTTTACTTTTAAACTGAGAACACTTCTCAAAATCATTAAAGGAATTAAAAAACTTGCGTGGAAAATACATTTTCAGAAAAAGTCAAATTATCAGCCAACTGTAAAAATTTTATTTCGGTGTCCTCAATATCTATGCCAGATATCAGATTGTTCTTACGCTTTTTGAATAAATTTCCATTCTAAGGTTCAAACGCTTTTAAAAATCGACTTGTAACACAAGACCTGGACAATTTTTTAATGTAGTGAATAATATGATATCAGCAATGAGTCGTTGATTTTCACCAATGTATATACCAGCCACATAATTATCCCGTCTGATCCGAATCATTCTATAATGTTCGGAAGAAAATCATCCTTCGGCAATAAATTTGGCCAATAATTTGTAATCAAAATTTAAGAGGAAAGAGGACAAGAGCACTCTGTGTTTATCATTCTTTGGGATAAGAGTCCGTGTACCCCGTTTTCAGAGGCTTCCGGTTTCGAGGGAATGTTCGTAGATTTCTATAGTATATATTTTTAAATCCATCCAGAAAACAATTATAAAACTCAGCAGTTAGTCCGCCTTTACCATGGCTTTTATTATTTTTAAATGATTTCAAAACTTTTACTCACTCAGAATAACATTCAGATTCAAAAGTTAGAATCACCCGAATAGTTATCCGGGTCTTGTTTTGACGAGTGCATGATTTCATGGAAACTTCTCTCTTCGTTTAGTTTTTTTTGTCGTGTGACGTAATTTCAATGTCGTTTAGAACTAATTTGTTGGTAAATTTACTTTCATAATTGCGTTTTTCTAATGACAAGGAATATATTTTGGATTCTTTTCATTCTTCGCAGTGCTCGTCATGGGATCGAATAATGCTGATATTTTTCCTTTAACGTATAGTCTGTTCAGCTGTTAAACAAAATCGCAACAACTCTAGAAATAGTTTCCCGTACGAAAAATAAATATTTCCACCCCATTCTCGTTTCCATACTGTTCTATACAGTTTCATAAAACGCAATATGTGTGTTTCTTGCAAGAAAAGATGTCGCTTTGAAATACATTTTATCCACAGAAACATGGGTTTACGTTTAAATTCGTTCCCAGCATGAATGTTGTCAAACAATCTGAACAGCAAGTTGATAATATTTCAAAATTATCGAAATTGAATTTGATTTCAGAATAACATTATTCAAATTATGGCATTTTCGGATATGGAAACAATAAAGAAAATTAGAGAGAGTTTAAAACCAGTTCCATTACCAGAGCATGATGGAGTTTGTTATCCATCATTCCTTCCATTCAGGGAGAAAGGAGCAGAAAAAGCTTTACAAGATATCACCAATTTCCTGTCAAGACAAACAGATATTATGATATGCACGTACGGGAAATCAGGTATTTTTCAATCGTTTTCCATAAACTGTAAACAAATGATAAAAATTTTGTTCGAGTCATATGAGTTTAAATTCTTGTTATTTGGACTCAAAATGCATTGTGTGTATCATCTACTATTTGTAAATTTTTCATCAACGGCATAACAAAAATATTAAAGAGTTTTTAAGGTATAATGTAATGTAGACACCAGATATTTGGCCAATTTGGTCAAAATTACTTGATGATAGCTATTTATGCTGTTGACTACCTTTCTGCTTATATTTGACTAACTGCAAAGTCATAGTAATTAATCAAAATACTCAGCGTGGATTAAGCTTTTTCCAGAACACGTGATATACACATGAACAATTTGAACATGTGAAATAGGTTTATACTACTTTTGGTAAGCTGCAATTGTCAACAGTTGAAATTATTATTGAGATTGAAAGATATCCCCCTCTAAATTGTGTATGCACTGTCCAGTTTTATATAAAGGTAATACTATATATATATAACGATTTTGATAATCATTTTCTTAGGAACACATTGGATCAACGAAATTACCAGTATGTTAATCCGAAAAAAAGCAGAACTCGATAATTTAACCAAAGCTGCGACGATGCTGGAAACCATTTCCGACTTTTCCGTCACGGATATCCTTCCATCGCCTAGACTTCTCAACACTCACTGTCAGTTTCAGTATCTTCCGAAGAAACACATCGAACATAGAAGCAAGATAATACACATGATTAGAAATCCGAAGGACACATGTGTATCATTATATCATCATTCCAGGAAAGACAATTTATTTCTTAGCTTTTTTGGAACTTGGAATGAATTTTTCGACTTGTGGATGTCAGCAAAATGTAAGTTATTGATATATTAATAAAATGAATATAAATTGTATATGCAAGTATGTTTATCAACAATAACTCCATGATCGAGAATGAATAAAATGGACATATAGTTTAAATCTCAATAGGAAGGATGACTTGCCATATTATGAGGTCTATAGTTCATAACTGATAATCTGGCTTCCTCACGCTATACATACTGGCCGCCATGGGTAGTCAATTGGTCAGCACTACTGTGCTGGCATGACTTAACATTGATACGGTCATAATTATAAGTTAACTATCAATCTGAATCTCGATAGTGGTTTTCGTATATTATATCTTAATGTTTTAAGCTTATTGTGAGAATTAAGTGATGGTGGTAGGTCTGTGATACATGTGGTCCTTACTTAATTCAATTTCAACTTGGTAGACTCGGAGATATTTAGAGATGACTAAATGGTCGGTGTATACCCAATCAGACCTTTTATCCTGCAATCATTCAACTATTTTACAAATAACCGGTACACAAATAACATTTTGCTTTACTTATACTTGCACAAATAAAGTCTCCTATTAACCACTTACATGTTGAGTAAGCGGTAATGTGAATATTTCTTTTCGTCCTGTTTCTAAAGCTCGTACAAATACATTTTATATTTTCCGAAAATGTACATATATTGTAGTATGTATTTGTTTGTATTTGATGCTGTTGGAAACATCAATAAAAGAACGTCCGTGCCGCTGCTTCTTATATACACGTCATAATATATATCCTCTCTTGGTGAGGAATATTTATATAATGGAATTCTGTGTAAGTTGCAGATTGTATGTGAATAAATGCAAAGCTCGACTAATAAATAACAACTAAATAAATAGACATAAGTATTCCTTGCCATTTTTATTCAAATGTGTCCATATATTCATTAATCTCAGTTGCAGATCAAACCTGTATCATAGGCAAGTTGTACAGTTCAAACAGGAAATCGTTTATAAAGTTACCGAATTACAATTTGCCTTTACCTGATGCAATGTGAGCATGGCGATTATGTTTGATTAATACAGTTTACAGTTTTATTTTTGTAGGTGCACATGGATTGACTAATACAAATAAGTATTTGTAGCTCCATACGGATAAAATAATAAGTGCATATGGATTGACTAATACAACTAATAATTTGTAGGTGCATATGGATCATGGTACACTTATGAAAGAAAATTGAACAAGCAGAGAAAGATTTCCTGGAATGATCTTCACTTGCTCGTATGAGGAAATGAAACAGGTTTTTAATTGTATACTTTCTAAGTAATCTAATTGTCGATATCTCCAATCCAATAGGGCTTTGTATTCTTAGTTTGTGGTATATTACATGCAAGACGTTGACAAATGTAAGTTGTATCTACACTTATGGTTCAAATTAGATTATTTGTTGTTCGTTAGTTCAAGAAGAAAGTAGTGAAAACAGTAAATAACCCCTTTTTTCTCTTGCTCTCACAAAACATTCACTTTGTGTTTCTATATTGTAAATTATGATATACATGTAACAATTCAGCTTAATTAAGACGAGGTCTACGTAATAGGACGGTACTTTAGATTTTGTATGTATTTAGAACACTTTGAGCTGAATATGAATTCTAAACAAAAACCTCATGCTATTTAACTTATGCTGTGCAGATTTCCATTGTCATGCTGAAAATGATAGGGGTCAGTCTGGCTAAGTAAATGCACACATCAACATATCAAATTTCATATACAGTCAATATTGATGTACATTTAAAACATTTCATATGATTATATACACAAGTGCTTTTGTATCGGGATTGTTTTCTTACTTCAATGTTTATCAGATTTCAAAATGTATTTTATTGAAAAATAAAGGACCCAAAAGCAGAGATAAGGAAGCTAGCCGATTTCCTAGAAGTACAATGCACAGATAATCTTATAGAAGACATTGCAAAAGCAACATCGTTTGAGAACATGAAAGAAAATAAGGTAGATTTATCGAAAGCAGTGGACGGAATGACACACATATATAGAAAAGGTAACCTACTCCTTTTTCTTAACGGAAACTAAGACATATTTGTCAGAAAAGTGCCATACACGGATTTTTGATTGGCGCCTGCAAACCTCGTAACAGCGGCGACGTCGCTTCGATAAAATTATATAAGTCAATGTTTCGCAGAAAAGTCGACGTAATCACTGTTTCGGAATATGCAAAACGTTGTGTCTGCTCCAATTCTAAATTAACCATGTTAACTGTATGTTTTATATCATTTGATGAATGAAATGGATTTGTAAATTCAGCAATCGAACTTACAAGCACCAAGGTATACCTCTGCAATAACCATTTAAGTAAATTTCGTTGCTGACATTTGTTTCATCCGTTAAATTATGCACGCAAAACAATAAAGTCAGGTCTTCTTTACTACATTTCAACAATACAAACTCATTTGAGTTGTTTTATGCTAATATGCTAAATATACAAGTATTAAAATTATTCTTGTGCATCATGTCCGTTCCTATCAATATTTCTGTTTAAAAAAACAAGAGAAGGCTGACACCAAAAGAATCAATAAAATCAAAATTTAGAAAGCATCGACACCATGACAAAGTACATTAATAACTAGAGCTGTCTGTATAGTGTGACTAATACCCTGTAGATGCATTTGAGTTGCTCATCTCGCTAACTTAACTGTTTATAATAAGAATGATCGGACTTTGACTATCTAACGACAAAACGACAAAACGACAAACAGCAGTCTACAAAACATTACATAGAAAACTAAATACTGAGCAACATGAACCCAACAAACAGGAGGGGTAATATCTGCTCATTCTGGACAATAAGCAGATCTTTTTAAATTTTCTAGAACTAATCAATTGCGTTCTATTTCAAAACAGCGTTTACTTTAATATCACATTAACCAATTTTGTCCTGATATGTATGTAATATTTGCCACTGTAAGTTACATTTATTGATTGATTGATTGGTGTTTAACGCCATTTTCAACTTCTATTGGGTTATTTCGTGGCGGTCAGTTTTTATTGGAGGAGGAAGCCGGAGTCCCGGAGAAAACCACCGATCTTCGGAAGGAAAACTGATAATCCTAGTCAATTCAGTTTTGAGTCCAGTGCACCCGCTAGAGCGGGGTTCGAACTCACAACCCCAGTGTTGACTGGCTAGTGATAACAGTAGTTGAACTACTTAGACCACTCGGCCACAAAGGCACCTGTAAGTTAAACATCGTCAGAATATACCTTTGAGTTATTTTATAATTATTCGAGTGTACAACACAACAATTGTAAATTGTTGATGCATGTACTTAGGCTATATATACAAAAGAGGCGAAAGATACTAAAGGGATATTCAAACTCTTAAGTCGAAATTATTAAACTGACAACGCTATGGCACAAAATGAAAAATATTCGTACATAGAAGAAAATGTCGAATTTAGTTGTAAGACCTTGGCAATCGAAAAGAAAAACGAGATTCGCCGAGCTTTTCTCTTATTTCGTAGCGAGTAAAAATGCAATTGATATTTTCCTACACTTAACGATAATTGTATGTATTCTGCAATTTAACAATTGCACTTTAACGTATAGTTTTTGTTTACTTCCTAGTCGCTGAATTTGTTTCGGGATGAACTCAACATGAATTACACGAGGACCCAGGGTGCGTTCAATATCATGGCTGCTACGTAGGGCTACGTAGATTTCGACTACTGAACATATTGCTAGCCTAGCCGCTAAATACATCTAGATACCCTAAAAATTCTCGCTATCTAGAGAATCGAGCATGGCGTCGGATAGATTATTATTATTGACGTCAATTGGATAGCCTAGCTACGTAGCATATCGTTCAAAATAGATAGATATCTAAGACATAGCGGCTATACTAGCTGCTTCGATATTGAACGCAACCCTGGCAGAATATAACTGTGACGTAAATACAGCCCTTGGATGGTGTAAACATCCCAAAAACGTCAGTGGTGTAATTGTGTATGGCATATGGTGCAATGGTAGAAGGTGTATGGTGCTATGGTGTATGGTGTAAGGGAATGGTGTCATGGTGTAACGTGCGATCGGGAATGGTGTGAATGAATGGTGTACGACATTTAAAACTATGCAAAATATTGATAAGAAATGATTTTAATTTTATACATTAATTTACAATATTGTGATCAAAATTCGATTTTAGAATAAATAAATAATTTTGTAGTCGCACGCTTTCTTTGAAATTAAATTGCATTATGGTGTAATGTGTAAGGTGTATGGTGCAAAAGTGTAACGTGCATGGTGTAATGGCACAGGGTGTATGGTGTAATGGTGTATGGTGAATGGTGTAATGGTGTATGGTGTTAGTGGGAAGTTTACACCATCCAAGGACTGTAATAATTGGAATTTAACTGTTCATTCGTAATATACACAGGATACCAGGGTTGTGTTCAGTATCGTAGCGCTGCCTAGATGTTGGCTTTTGAACGTATAGCTAGCCTAGCCGCTAAATCGATTTAGATAGCCCCAAAATGCATGCTATCTAGAGAATCCAAAATGGCCGTCTGAAAGATTATTAATAATGACGTCATTTTGATAGGCTAGCTAGGTAGCATATCGTTCAACATAGATAAATATCTAATACAAAGTGGCTATACTAGCTGCTACGATATTGAACGAAACCAGGAGAATATATACGTATACAATATCGTTTCCTGTAATCTGTAGACCTTTATTTGTATATATAGAAGAAAGGTCATTGGGTTATAAGCGTTTTACTTCATATAAAATTTCCCTAACTAATGTGCATGTTCATAAATCAAAGTTTTATTTCATAAAAGTAACCGTTATTATCTCTTTTTCAGGAATTGTTGGAGACTGGAAAACCACTTCACAGTAGCACAAAATGAACAATTTGATGCCCAATATGCAGAAAAGTTTCAAGACAGTTCATACAAATTTATGTTTGATTAAGAATTATGTAAAATAAGCTCATAATATATCAGGATTACAAGTTTGTACGCCAGATGCGCGTTTCGTTTATAAAAGACTCATCAGTGACAATAACAAAAGTTAAAAGGTCAAATAAAGCACGAATTTGAAGAGCATTGACGACCCAAAATTCCGAAATGGCATGTTTCTTTCATGTGCAAATGAATAAAATGTGAATGATAAATAAAGAATGTATCATGATTATGAACGCTGAAGGCCGTACGGTGACCTATAGTTGTTAATTTCTGTGTCATTTGGTCTTTTGTGGAGAGTTGTCTCATTGGCTATCATACCACATCTTCTTATTTCTATATGTCTTGAAATAATAGAATAGTTGTACAAATATTTCAATTCGTACTGTTTATTGGGTTTTCTTTCATCTGGAAGTCTGTTCAGTTAAAGTTATATTCGCACAATCGACTAGTCGGTATAACAAGAATTTAGGTCTTATTTTAATTCCACATTTAATGCCTTATTTTACTTTTCTTCCACACATAACTTTTATTGTATAATTGTTAATTATATCAATATTATTATAAATGTGAATCAAACATCAACAAATTGTACAAAGCCATACTGCAGCACCAGACTCTTTACCAATTATATAAGTTGTGTAGTAACATCGATGAGACCGCAATTAAACGACAACAAATACCATACAGACTTCTAGCAGACAGCACATAGTCTTCAACAATATACAGATGACGATATGGTGATCTCTTAATCGCCCCTATGTATAAGATGTACATATCTGTGAACATAGAGCTGAGATAGATTGTTTATTTTATTTTCTGAGTTTTATCTGAATAACTATCATTTCAAATGTACTATATTAATTTAACACAGATCAAGAAAGGGTTCAACTCGTTTTTTATCCGCATTTACATTTACAATATCCTTATAGATATTACTAGTAAGATAAGTTAAGAACAGTTGATAGATAGAATAAGTAACTTTAAAAAAAGCTCTTCTGAACTTTCCTCTGAATACGACTAACACAAATTTCTCTTTAAATATAAACTCAATACAAACGTTATCTTAATGACGAGCGCAGTTCAACGCCACTTTCCATTAAAGGTGTCTTTAAGTAGTAACATTCTACATTTAAATTGAAATATGAAAGAGGGTAAGGATGGGAGGGGGTACAGAATAGAGAATAATGGGCAAAAAATATAAAGAATAGAGAATAATGAGGTGCTAACATATAAAGAATATAGAATAATGGGCAAAAAGTATAAAGAATAGAAAATAATGACAAAAGAAATTAAAGAATACAGAAATGAAGGACCCCTCCATCCAGACCCTCATGCACATTAAGTGTTAAACACTCTAGTTTAAATATGATGATCAATTATTTGATAAAACACATATATTATACATCTTATAGAACAGTTACACTTCATGTTATTTTTTCGTGGTCTGTGTTATCATTTGTGTGTACCGTTGGTTATCATTTTTCTCTTTTTTTTCTTTGGACTCTGATGTCTATTTGTCTTCGAATTTTGGATTTTGAATGTCCTATGCTATTTGTCATTTCTTTTCTAAAATATATATCGTATTAATTTGATGTCATTTGAGTTGACTTTTCGACATCTCAGGCTTGCCTAATGTAAATGTATTTTAATGTATTAAGAAAATATCATTTAAAAAAAAAGAAACGATTACAAGTGTGAAAGATTGACAGGGTTTGTATATACATGTATATATCACATTACATTAGAAATTTTATTACATTTTGTTACAAGGTAAGAAAGTTAAATTTTATCTGTGTTATTCTTACTATTGGCTTTATTTTTCACCAAATAATTAAAATTCTAAAATTCAAAAATTCATTTAAAATTTGTTAGTTTAGATATTTAATCAAACTTTAAAAATACTAAACTTAACGTGCAGTTTTGATTATTTCGCTTTTTGAAAGTTTGATTTTTGTTTGATTTTTATTTTGATTAAGAAATTAACAATAAAAACGGGCAAAGAGAGAACATACGTATATATCATTATCGCGTTTGGGGTACCTGTAAAGTGCGAAACGGAATGAAAACGGAACGAAACGAAACAAAACGACGCGAAATGAAATGAAAATAACAGTTTATGTTACTTAAAAGTTATGGTATAAAATAAAACAAGAGACAGACGTTTGTAAGCGGTGAACAATTGAATAACAATATTAATATTTCTCAAAAGCGGAGAATTTATTTCAAAATTAGAAACACGGCTCTGACTATGATCATTCTTGGTTAGGAATAAAAGCAATTAATCAAAAGATAACAGCGAATTTCGAGTTTATTGGTCGAAATGGACAAAAGAAATTATCCTTTTCACTATTGTGTTTATTCTACCATTTTGCCCAAACGTCACTTGCTTGATAAAGCGCCCATCATTTAGGAGTACCGACATGAGTACTGACATCATTTATAACAAACCTTTCTAAAATTGTTTACCTCTAAGAGGGAATCGGGAACAAAGATATGGTCACTGAGGTCCTGTTCCGACCCGCAGTAAAACCCTTGTCAAAGTGGGACGTCCGTTTGGCTGTGAGGGATGTACAAATACGCAGTCATGTCATGTCAGAAAGTGGCGTGTATAGAGAGTGCCACGCTCCCTATCCAATACACTTTAATTTTCCAGTGGCAGTCTAAATTTTCCAACCTTCATCACGAACGGCCCCTAATACAGGACCTAGCTATTGTTTTGTTTTGTTTTTTTTGGTAATTTGTTCTCGTCGTCAACATGCATTACATATTTGCCACTAGACGTTAAAGAACCAACAATCAATCATCTAAAATTGTGTGTATACAAATTTACAAATTTAAAGAAACTAAAGTTCAACTCCCTCAGTCAAAGTTGACCTTAGATGGATTTTGCTAATTCTTAGGTCTCTTTTGCTCTTTTAGTTCTTAAACTGCTTCGCTTCTTATACATCATTGGCTTTGAAATAAATTCATCATAGATACCAGGATTGAAAATATTCAAATATTTAGCTTTGAGCGTTCTGGATGAAGTAAATCCGCAAAAGTGCTTCGGACGTATGACATTTATAAAGTGTTGTTTTCCTTTTTATTGGATACTCCATTCAATTCAAATGTTATTGTCAATGGGAAATAATACATTTGGTGGATTAAGTGTTTTTTTTTTGTTTTTTTTTTTTTGTAATTGTAATTTATTTATTTTTGTTGGGTTGGTTGGGGAGGAGGGATCTTTAAGTAGAATATATGTGTTTATATTGAATTTTCTGTTTTTTCACTGCTATTCCTAGTTTTCTTACCCTATTTTTAAAACTCAGAGGTTCACCACTGTAAAATGTATCAATCATAAAATATTATTTACTGCAAAACAAAGGTAGCATGAAATGAAATTGAAAAGATTATGAGTCCCTGTACTCGGTTCTAAAGACAGTTTTAAAAAGGACCCAGTGAATTCTTATATATCGTAATACTGGTAATACTGCAAGGTTATTGTAAAATGTTTTCAGTATAGAACATTAGCATTAAGTCGAAAATGGTTAAAATTGATCAACATTGTAAAAATTAAACAACAAAATTACCGAACCGAAAATTCAAAACGGAAAGTCCCTTTACAATTGGCAAAATCAAAAGCTCAAACACATCAAACTAATTGAAAACAACTGTCATATTCCTGACTTGGTACAGGCATTTCCTTCTGTAGAAAATGGTGGATTAAACATTGGTTTAAAGCTAGCTAAACCTCTCACTTATATGACAGTTTTATAAAATTCCATTATATTGACAACAATGTGTGAACAAAACAAACAGACACAATAGATAAAAATGTCAA
Organism: Mytilus coruscus; assembly: GCA_017311375.1. Lineage (NCBI taxonomy): Eukaryota > Metazoa > Mollusca > Bivalvia > Mytilida > Mytilidae > Mytilus > Mytilus coruscus. Next base: position 66,777 of record JAASAO010001254.1, read on the forward strand.
AAATAGGGGTACAGCAGTCAACATTGTGGGATAAACGTAATCACTATAAAACAAACAAATATGTCAATAAAGAAAACAAAATGCGGGATTTTCTCGCTGAGTTGAAGACCCATTGGTGGCCTTCGGCTGTTTTCTATTCTTTGGTCGGGTTGTTGTCTCTTTGACACATTCCCCATTTCTGTTCTCAATTGGTAAAAAGGTTAATAATTAACTAAGACAAATAAAAGAACATTATGAACAACGTCAGTATCTAGAATCTATACATCATGTATTTTTTTTTGAAGTTGATACGGAATATTTATCAACACGGTCTTGGTATCTTCCGATGAACTTTTTTAGAAAAAAAGACGAGACATTCTTTCACATATCCCTGGTTCGTCAACTTTCTGCTCAGACACTGGTGACGTTTTATAAAATCCGAGTAGCAGCTGCAAGCTCTTGAATACCGAATTAGTTGGGAAATATATACCCTATATGCAGGTGCCGTTGGTATATTGCTACTAATGTGTTGAAATTGATAATTTCAAAATTAAAATAATTTTCTGGTACTGAGATGACCGCTTATGTCAAATGCGAGGTATACGTCTAAAATGAGGCGGAGGAAGCCCTGTCTGTTGTTTCTTTAATTCCTAGTTCTTGTGATATATTAATGGAACCCAATCAGAAAAGTTCGGATTGTTGATGGAAAGAACATCATCATCAATATATCTGAATGTGAAATTAAATGATCTGGCTTCTTTGATCTTCTTGTTTTGACACTCCGACTCATATGAAAATAAGAAGAGGTCGGCAAGGGAGGCACATAGTTCGCTCCTAGGAATGCCGACAATTTGTTGAAAAAGTCTACCTCAAATTCACCAAATATTGTCACTAAGAAACTCCAGCATACTGATCACTTGTTCCTGATCTGTGTAGCATGTTTTACCTTTATGTTCAGTATTACATGTAACAAAATATGCCGCATGGTATCCCAAAGTAAAACTTTATAGCGTATGCTACCATTTTGATATTTAAAAGCATTGTGGATTAATTCTTTTAGACTATTTTCAATTTCACATGAGGAATGGTGGTATACAGGGTTGAAAAATCAAACGTTTTGATAGAATTAATTTCAGAGAAAGATCAAGATTTAAAATTATCCAGAAGTTCTTTAGAGTTTTTAAAACCACATACGGTTAATATCATTACGCGAGTAACAGTTTCACAGTATTTCTGAAGACCCTCTTTCACTGCGGACAGAATTTTGTCAATCTAATGGACATTTTCTTTATAGAACATGTAGATGAGCCAGCAATGAACCATTGTCTGTACGGAATTTTGTGAAGCTTAGGTATCCAATACAAACAAGGTAAGTCCTCAAATTTGCTGATAAATGTAATGTTCATTGAAGCCATGAAGGATTTATGATTCGCCAAAATCTTATTCTTGTCAGATGATATGTTTCTGTGTTTGGGATTACCTGAGTGCTCATTTATTCCACTCGTAGTGGTACGATTTACAAACAAAGACAATATTATTTAAAGCTTTGTCCGCAGGAGCAACAACATATATATCGTGATTAATAATGTGACTTATTGGGAATATATAATATTGTTGCGTCAATAAATAACAATTATAAACTGGAAAAAGTAGTTTTAAATACCAAGAATGCCTTCTTTCTTATTCACATTTTCTTCAAAACCCCGGACCGTTTGTTAAAAAACCTTGACGTTTAAAATGTAGCTCTCGAAAAATCCGAACATTGTAAAACGCTGAATTTTAAGTGAAATTCATGGAAATTGTGCGTAGTTTGTGCTTAAAGTATATGTAGTATTCAGAATAAGATGAACAGTCATGAATACAACTATCATATTTGCGAAATAGCATTAAATCGATCTGGTCGCGTGTACTCATATCACTCGAAAAAACCTGATCTACACTTGAAAAAGTGGACCGATTGACCGGAAAACACGATCTCATCCGTACACTATACTTACCGTGAGAAACCAACATAGATTACCATTTAGATTGATCACTTTAACTTACTAATATGTTTATCGTTGATATGAACTTTTAAAATTATTTCAAATTACGATTTCGTTTTAACAATGTGGGTTTTTCTTCAAAATATATTAAATTAAAAGGTGCAGCAGGCTAATCATCTACAAGCACTCTCCAGAAGAAAAACCGCATGCACAAGCATAATGACAACAAAAACATATTTCATTATCAAAACTAGCTCACAACGGAATCATTAAAATAATTAGCATAATGTTGCTCATACATTAAAACTGACGGCACTCATTATTCAAAATGCCGACAGCTACAAATGAATAGATGGGCACTTAACGTACAGCGGCAACTATTACATAAAAAAGCAGCTTGAAAATAATGTTAATGTTATATGTTTATATGGTATAAATGTATTCAGATTTTGCAAGACCAACATGCAGAGTTGGACGTTAAAGTTTTACCTTTAACATTATCCTGACTATAAGCTACTAATATTTGGTCTTACATTTTAATTAAGCATGTATATCGGGTAAGCAGTGAAAAAGAGATATCAATAACTTCCCACTTTCGAGCACAACATTCATTACGAAACCATTGATTCAGTATTCCTACCGTACCAATACTTAGAATCGAAATCAATGATAAAGGCAATATATGATCGTCATGCAATCGAAAAACATGAAACCAATACGTTAAAAAGTGCATGTGTCCGAAGCGCTTTTCTGAATTTACCTTCATGAGGAACGCCCAAAGGCAAATATTTGAAAGCCAAGGATTTATAATAACCGAAATAGTTGATAAAAGGTTAAAGATGATCGTTCAAAATGTAGCGTTCAATGATTTCATCTGCAGACATGGATGCAGATAGTAAGAAGCCTTAAAGCAAAACAAAAAAATCTGAAATCAAATTTGAGGGAATACACGTGTATTGAACCATTTTATTGCTTAACGTACAGTAAAAAATATTTACTCTCAACTCTACCACATATTTCGGCTTACTGCGAGTTGGTTAGTTTTTACTTTTACTCCTAAATGATGGGCGCTTTATCAAGCAAGTGACGTTTTTGCAAAAGTGTTGAACAAACACAATAATGAAAAAGGAAGTTAACTATCCAACCTAGAATTCCTTTTGTCCGTTTCGACCAATAAATTCGAAATTCTCTGTTATCTTTTGATTAATTGTGAAAACCAAAAAATTCTGAATGATTTATCTGAAATGCTTTGCTTCTGTTAAATGCAGGTTTAGAAATTGTGTTTTTTTTCAATAAATTGAAAACCTTAAAATTTTCATTTTTTTTTTTTTTTTTTTTTTGGCGTTTCAAATGAACGTTCTTTTATTCCTACTCAAGAATGATCATCAAAGTGTTTCTTATTTTAAAAAAATTTCTCCGCTTGTGAGAAATATTCATTTTGTTATTTAATTTTTCTACGCTTAGATCCGTCTGCTTCTTGTTTTATTTCATACGTTAACTATTAAGGATGTACACCTCTGAGAAGCCAAACATTTCTAGAATAAAACTTTTTTTCTTCACCTGATTTTTGGGTTTATATGATTGTAAGAAAGAAATTGACGAAGAAAAAATCATAAGGTGGTGCACTTTTTTTTTTTTTTTTTTGCTACGGTCATTTGAAAGTACCTAATTTTAATGATTTTCCCATTTTTCATCAATTTTTACCCATTTTTGGGCTATTATCACGAAAAAAATCACAGTTTCACAATTAAACTTGTTTCACACTTTCACTAAAGATAAGTGGACCAATCCAAATAAATTTAACTTAAAAAAAAATATAAGTAGGTGTTAACATTTATTAAAATTTTGATAATATTTTGTTGCTTGTTCGTGCGAAATTGACCATGCTGTCAATTTTGAAATTTTGAAAATTTGGGATTTTGTCTTTTCAAGAACAAAAGCATATTATTTCAACTTCTTTGTTATAAATGATTGAAAAATAAATATCTTAAGAAATTTGAAAAGAAAACATTGATATGGGATGTACAAATTTTGATTACATCATTTCTTGAGCCACTCACCCATTATCTCAACATTTTGGCTGATGAGACTGACTGGATTAGTTATAGAATTTGAGAACTGTATTACTCACAACCAACTTTTGTAAATACAAATTTGTTCACAGAGTTAAGTTTGATTATAATATTTTTTAAAATTTATTGATATTTTCCACTTGCATCACTTTCAACGAGACTGAAACATCAGAAGAATACATCCTCAAGTCAAATTTAATATTCTTTTCATTCGTTTCGTTATATTTTGTTTCGTTCAGTTTTATTCCGTTTCGTACTTTAGATGCACCCCAAAACGCGATAATGATACATATGCTCTCTTGTCGCCCGTTTTTATTTTTAATTTCTTAATCAAAATCCAAAAATCAAATCTTCAAATAGCTAAATAATCAAAACTGCACGTTAAGTTTAGTATTTTTAGAGTGTGATTAAATATCTAAACTATCATTTGTATAATGAATTTTAGAATTTTAAAATTTAAATTATTTGGTGAAAATTTTAAATCCTACGTAGTGTTCACTGATGAACTAAATCAAAGGTGCAATAGGTTATATGCAACAAACAAAAAAGATAATCCTGTCATATTGATTATTTCAAAACCATGTTTTCAAAACAGAAGTCAAAGAGATTAATTAGAGACTAAGAAGACAGTTATACTAAGTTCTTAAGATAAATGCAATACCAGATTATTTAAAACAAAAGCAATGTTTTCATATATATATAAGAAGAAGTGGTTTGTTCATAATCCAACATTCTATGACATGTGTACTAATACTTATTGCGGTTATACATAATATATTTTCTGTCGTCACATCTTCAAAAATATGTATAACACATTTTTGTCGTATTGTTTCATTTACACATTATATACTTGAAGTGAACAAAAAGAATTTAGGTTGACGGCCATTTGTAAGGAATATACTTTAAAATGATTAGTAGAACAGAAAGGATTGGTTATTCTGAAGATTAAAATATTTCAAAATGAAATTTGAAATGCAATATTTAAACTATACATTTGAGATTCATAACTATTTACAAAGACAAATTCTATGCATGCCAATATTAGAAAACTGCGTTACGAAGACCAATATACAAATAAAATGTTACGAAAACATTATTTTTCTAAATAGTATACAAGTCATTAAAAAGTGGTAAAACAAAACATAGTTTTGATTTTGTTAATGACATAACCATCAGTAAAATCCTTAACATTTAGCAAGGATATGTCATCATTAAAACAAACTTGAAACCTTTCAACATGTTAATAAATGACTTAATTGGTTTAAACAAAATGTTGAAACATCAAATGCGTTAGATCTCTTGAACTCCATGCATCAGATCCCTTCAAACTGAAAATATACATATATTATGTATATTATATGTTCGTTTTGTGGCTAACAAAAGATGTAAGGAAATTACTTTTAACTTGACTTCTTGTACATATTGTAGGTATTTACTTATTCAGATATTGCCTTTTCAATATACAATGTTTAACGCAGAAGTGATAGTCCGTAATTCGGCGATTGCAGCTCTTGTTTACTTTCTTTCAATGGTTCTCCCCGAACGAAAAATAGACCCACCATGAATTTATGAGAAAGATGTCAAGGAAATGTATGATTATATTGTTGGTTAGTGTTTAACACAGCTATTTTTCTCAGATAAGAATTATATAAAAGATAACTCCAACCGGCAATCCCCGGATGAATTCGCTACTCTCGTGGAGGAACGGCATCGGCCGAGTTTAGACGAGTGAAGATAACTCATGTTTGTGTTCATAATGAAGGTATAAGTTGGGCTGTTGTTTAGACGAATTATATATACAGAATGTATTTTCAGCCTTGTATCACCATCACTGCTGGTGATCCGATGGATAAAATCTGTTGTAGAGTCGTCACTGGTTCAGACGTACTTATACTATAATCATTTCTGTGACTGCATCTTACATTAATTTGTAGGATACTCTACAATAGATAATTCAGCTGATCTGTAACAATGCCGTCTTCATGCCTTATATATGATGTATTGTGTTACGACGCTAGATAAAACTGACGAGGAAAGGTAACACCCGGCCAACGAAAGATTTATTATTTATAGAGCCTAGGTGGTCGAATGGTCTAGCGCGTTGGGCATAGTGCAAGGCGATTTGGTGCCACGATATCTCAGTAGCATGAGTTCAAATCCGGCCAGGAAGAACAAAAATTTGCTTCCGCAAATTTACAGATCTAACATTGTTGGGCTGTTGTTTAGACGAATTATATATATATATAGATGGATGCATTTCTGTTAAGGTTTGTCTGGTGTAAGAAATGTCCTTGTTGACAAAATGTTTAACATAGATACATTGTTGTAATAAAATTTAACAATTGAATACACATCTCTTTTATTTACATAATGCACTTAGAAGTCAATGACATATTGACAACAATTTGTCAAATATTTCCTGTTTAACTGACAGCAACACTAAAGTATAAATTATATTATGAAGTTACGCTATTCCGATTTATAGAGATATAAACGACCACCTGCTTACCCTACAGAGCACCGGAGATCACCCCAGTTTTTGATGGGGTTCGTGTTGCTCAGTCTTTAGTTTTCTATGTTGTGTTTTGTGTACTATTGTTTGTCTGTTTGTCTTTTTCTTTTTTAGCCATGGCGTTGTCAGTTTATGTACGACTTATGAGTCTGAATGTCCCGCTGGTATCTTTCGCCTCTCATTCACTATAAAAAAATCTTTCTGAAGCTGTTGATTTCAGAAAAGGACATTTCTTTTGTTGGCAATTGATTGTAGCTTATTCGATAACGTAGATATGGATACGTAATAAGTAATTATATATATATTGTTAATTATATTTTCTAGTAGGTGCTGGTTCGGCTGGTAGTGTTGTTGCCACTCGATTATCGGAGGATTATGAAACTTCAGTTCTTATGTTGGAAGCTGGAAAATCGGATTTGGAACCTGATGACGTCACCCAAATACCATCTTTGTGGTATACCCTAATAGGTTCTGAGAAAGATTGGGGATATCGTTCAGTACCACAAAAGTATTCCCATTTTGCTTACAAAAATGTGGTAAAATTAGTTTTCGATATGAATGCGTTTCACTTTATTATAACATAAAGTTGGACGGGTCAGCGTTTTAAAAGTTTAACAAAATATTGCCACGAACTATTATATTCAATATAAAAATAACGTTTTACTCGGGTTTAAACGGTAGGAAAAGTAAATCGAAACTAGTTAATGATCAAAAGAATAAATCGCACATATTTCACAGTACAAAAGACCAATTAAAACCATTTATGACAAGTCTTTTAAGTCAAGCAAATGGGTTTAAAGGAAAAGTCGTATACATGTGCTTGCTTCGCTTTGTAAATAATATTTCCATTAATAACGTAAAAACGACAGTTACGTAATTTCCAGCAAATTGTATCCACTTAATTCATTTATGTATGTTCAACTTATCAATGCCACAATCCGGTCCTCGTTCCTTCTATTCTGACATCACATAAAGTGACTTGGTATGAATGTTTTAATTGCAATTGACAACACGACGGATGTAAATAGTGAAATACATCCCTACCGGAGCACCTCTGTTTACCCGAGGTTTTCTATACGGTTTGTGCTACCCAGGCTTTAGGTTTATTTACAGCATTTTATCAACTGTTGTTATGTTTTGACATTTGTTGTCTGTCTTTTTTTTAAATTGTGACTGTCATCTTTTCCTTTTAGAATAACTATATATAAGATAACGACCTGTTAAAGCAGTACCCATATTTACACTGATCTACGATATACATGTATTACTTTCTACATTTTTTTTTATTTTTGTTTTATTTCATTTGATGTTGCTCGGGTTTTTCCCTTTTTTTTTTTTTTTTTTTGGTTTTGTTTTGCATCTCCTTTCGTTTGATATTTTACACGGACCAACAATCCTTTTCTCTGAAAGGAAATTGATTTTAGGCTTCATTTTTGATTCATTTCCTATTAAATACATTGAAATTAACTGTTAATTAATTGTATTCATATGAGATATGCCGACATATATGAATAGACGAGTATATGACACGCAAAATAGAGTCGAAAAACACCAAAGGGACATTTCAACTCATAAGTCGAAAATAAACTGACATTGCTTTGGCAAAATATCATAAACAGACCAAAAATAAACAACAGTACACAATAAACAACATAGAAAACTAAAACCTGAGCAATACGACCAAAAACCCGGGGGTAATCTCAAGTGCTCCGGAAAGGTAATCATATCCTCCTCTACATGTGGCAACCATCTTGTTGATCATAACAGTACAAACCTTATGATAAGTCTTATTTGGTAGGTCACATTCAAGGAAAAGAGGATGGGATTGTGGTTATGTGGATTAGAACATATCTATCGTCGTCTGTGAAACAGATATTCCATAACAATCAACGGTCACCTAATCCTTATTATTAGGCATATATATAAGAATACTAAACGTTTGCACATCGGTATTATTTTCTATTGAGATAGAGAAGTTACATAGCACAAGGCAAAGTGCTTGGAGGATCATCGTCAATAAATTCAATAAACATACTAAGAGGCAGTCGTAACAAGTATGATCAATGGAAACAAGAAGGAGCAGTTGGATGGGGATATGATGATGTACTGCCCTACTTTAGAAAACTTGAAAATGCTACAGAGACATCATACAAAGACTCAAGTAAGTAATACCTGTCAAATAATATTATAGTTTTATATTTAGCGAACCCCAGAACATACTCAAAACCACATAAAAAAGGCACATAACCAATCGAAAACCTTACAAAAACACATATGCTCTAACTTGTTTTATGCATGAAAGAACAATGCGCACAAAGAACTTAATCGGACTAATTGTTTTTTTTTTTTTTATTATTAATAACACTAGTTAGATGTGCTATTTCAATGTTGTCTGTTTTAAAGTTAAGGATACAATACGTCATATAAGTTGTCATTCTGTCAACAAAAAAATTACAAGTGGTTTTGTAAGGTTTTAAGAATTTCGGTCGATTGTACTTAGAAAAGGCAGTATAGTTCGCATGCCACAACACTTTTCCAAAAATATTTTATTATAGACTTTATCTGTATTAATCACACTAATCATTTAAATATTTTCCTTTTTTCTTGCATATGTCGATCTTTCGTCATTCGAATCCAACTCAACAAGATATGCCGAAACTATAAAATGTTTTCTATCGAAAATATAATTTATGATACGGTTTTCGCGTTAAGCGTAAAGTTCTATGTCTATATATTTTTTAATTTTGCCGTTTAAACGTTTTTGAAATATGTGTTTAACAATGCACCTTAACTTTGTAATAGTTTTAGCCTTTCATCTGTTTTGATTGGAGTGTAACCATTTGTAGACGAATGACGGGTATAACATACTCAACTATGAGCCCGGTAACTTGTTGGATTTTACAACCACTCGGACGAATTTGATTCATCTTCTACAGAATCTTTTTGTCTGAAATGACCAGCCATCGGAAATGAAATATAATTGATGTGGTCGTTTGTTTTGGTTATCAAATGTTCATAGAAAGTAAAATCATTGACACACTAAGGTTGATCAACCGAAAGCATAAAGGCCTAAGCCAAATTGGGCACAACCTTTTAAAACTCGGATTCGGTCCTTTTCAAATTCTGAATAGTTTCTGACTGGTTTCAGCGAGTTTCTAAATTTCCAACATACAATGCAGCTATCTGATATCTTTATTCAAAGATATATATTTCATTGCGGCAAACATTTTGGCAAAACGGGTCTTAATATCCAATCTTTGTGGGAACATATTGATTGCATGGTTTAATTTGTCGGAACATATTTAAAAGTCGTGCATATTAGGATTGTTGTATAATACATTGCTGTAAATTGAGTGTCGATAATATAATATGCAAGTTTAAACGTTTTATAGCTTAACGAGGACTTGATGGACCTATAGTTATAAAAGAGAATACTGGGAGTGTATTACAGTCATTTCATCATACAGCGGCAATGGAAATTGGTTTTCTACAGTAGATTGTGATAGCGATAATCCGATAGGTAAGTTATTATTTATTCTAATGCAATTATTGTGTATCAGTGGTTCTGATAGGATGACAATAAGCGTAAAATAATCTATCTCCCTGTCTGTAACTAAGGAAGCCGACATTTTGAATTCCGGAATGTATTGACATGTGATTTCTCCAATAATAAGCAAAAACACTCACATTTTGCACCTATAAATCTTCTTTTTATCAAAAATTATTACATTTTGAGGCGGACAAGAAGCAAGAAAACACCCAGTGTTTACGTTTGACGCCGGAAGCATATCTATGACGTCACCTAGTTTAGGCGCCAAATAAGATAACATCATTTCGCGGAATTTTTGTTTAATGAAAATTTTACACTGAAATCATGACTAAAATTGAATGATTTTTTTTTTATTTTGCGTTAGAATAGAGATAACTGTATTGTATTTGAAGCTTTGCGGACGTCCACCTGTAGTTTTACTGTCGCAAATATCCGTTACCTGTCTCCGCTACGCGTCGCCAGGTAAACTCAATTTGCGACAGTAAAACTACCGATGGACGTCCGCAAAGCTTTAAATACAATTAAGTTATCTCTTAAGTATTAAAGGCGATCAAATGAAAATGACAACACTACGTGACAGGAATACAGTACAAACTACGTGCAGATAACTGGTTATACCATCTGGCTTGAGAGCAAATCAAATATAAATACACGTTCAATAAATCTGTGCAACGAAAAGTGAGGAAAATTGATTATCTAGTAAATAGTTTAACTTTAATGTAAGATCAAAATGAACAATTTTCTTGTAGTTCTTTACTTTATCTCAATGTTCCTATAATCAGTGCAATATGTTACATATACTTTTAATCAGAAGTGCAATTAGCCACGTGAAATTGAAATGATGTTGAAAGATAGATTGCAATTACAATCAGCAAAATGAATAATAAGATCACAGATTTCACTATTTTCTGTAGCGATTGGTATCAAATTAAAGTGACTTAAATGAAGACAATTGCGGACAGTTATTATGTTAAAATACCAGCAATTTTGACTTTTCAGTCACTTTTAAAACACATATTGAATTAAACATATTTTGGCAGGTCCTAAATCCCAACACGAATTGAAAAATGTTTTGTTTAATATCTGCCCTGTATATCTGACAAACACAAAAATAACACATACGTAATGACTTTTGCAAAGAGTGGATAATCTACGAGATATATATCATATTCTAAATTTAAGTGTTGTTTGGTTTCAAGCTTTTCAACGTTTCCTATATGTTTGTGTATATCGTCTTTTACTAATTATTATGTTATATTTGTCAGGAAATAGTTACATATATACAATAGCAAATCACATTTTCATCAATGATATAATGTGTTTTACATCAAATAGGTTTCTGTAAAAGTCAGACAAACGTCAAAGACGGCAAACGTTGCAGTACATCAGCCTGATATCTTCGGCCAGTTTTAGAAAGATGCAACTTGCAAGTCAGTTTGCGGTCTCATGTCACTAAGGTAGATATGTTTTATTATGTTTCATTTTAAAAACTTTAATGACCATGTTAAATTCCAAATTGCCAAATGTTATTAAATAGAAATTTAGAGGTGGGGAGTTATAAAGTAGCAACAATAGCAATGATAAGAATATAGGTGTATCACCATTTGAATCCTTATTCTAGTTAGGGTATGGCATAAACAGGTGTACAGGAATGTAATAAGGATAGAATTTTAATAGGTTTGCTTTGTTGACGATTAATTTGTTTTCCATATTTCATTCGTGAATATAGTGTACTAGATGATGTTGATGATTGATGGCTGCTTAACGTTCAGCGGGAAAATAATATGCATATTCAGGACGAAAACATATTAATGATATATTAATATTAGCTATGACTGACACGCTGAACAGGATTTTAACGTGCTAGATCACAAGGTTGCAGTCCACATGAAGACATGTCATCATACCCGGACACAGCGGGAGTTCGAACCCTCGACCTCCTGCACTTGAGGCGAACACGCAACCTCGAGACCTCCGAGGCAGTTTAATGTACTAGAATAGTACGATTTGTTGTATTCTAGATGCATCTCTGATAACTTTTTCAATGGAAAGCGTAGGCTTAAAAAAGCAAAAACTGTTGCATTAAAACGTTTTATCATTTCAGCGCTTTTCGTTATGCACGTTTTTTAACGAAAAAGGATAACCCAATTAAACATACTTATACATTGTTATTTGACTTTGAATAATACCCTTTTTACATTTTTTTAAGTAATATAAAAGTAAGGATATGTGTTATTTTTGCAAATGAGACAACTATCAACCAAAATGTAAATGAAGTGGATGTATAAACTAAAATTTGAAAAATAGAACAAATGCTAAAATAAAATGTACCTACTAACAGTAAATAGCTCTCTCACAAACAAAAAAGCCCATAACTGTACAATATAAGGGCATATACCACAATAATGGGGACATTTTCTACAGCATCCCCACAGCTAGAACAACAAACCCTCTTATCAACATAAAAATAAGGAGATGTGTTATAATTGCCAATGGGACAACTATATTAAATAAAGTTGATCTGCTTGTTGGACAGAATGTTTATGCTCACTTAATATGCATAGTAAAAGTATATGCACGTGGTCAAAACAGGTGATTAAATGACTGAAGGTTTTAGCATCCATAAAAGTAAGGATGTACGTGTACATTCAAATCAATGCTCTCATTAGAAAAAAATGTTCAAATGTAATTTCGAAATCCATCGTGTAATTTTCCTGATTTAATTCTGTACATATCTATAATCTATAATATGCAGGTTTTAATAAGGAATAACAAAGCTGTTGGTGTTGAATTTGTAAAAGATGGCAAGACAAGACTTGTACTTGCAAAACATGAAGTTATTCTTTCAGCTGGAGTCATTGGATTTGCTCAGATCTAATGCTCTCGGGAATCGGACCTCGCAGACATCTTCAACAAATGAGGGTAAGATAACTAATTATTTTCACGTTTGACATTTAGGTTTCCGTATCAGGTATAAACACTGACATATCAATATTACCATATTGCCAGTTTCATGAACAAGTCGATTTTTTATAATGATTTTGCAATTTTGCCAAGCTTGGTAGTTTTTTGGCTTGACAAATCTTACTTGAAAACAAACAACTGAAGTGAATATCTACTTCTTTATATAACATGTATAAGCGAACTAACTGCGTTCAAAGAAGTAAAGAAAAATGAATCCTTCGAATTTTTTTCCATATTCACCGATTCACTCCAAATTTAGTTGGATTTAAAAATGTCTTAATCGAGGTAACCAGCTGAACTAGCTCACTTTATTCTATTAGCATATATATTGCTGTTTAAATGTGTTTTGATTATGTTTATTGTCTGCGTGCTGTGACATTGACGCATTATCTACACCTTTATTGCTTTTTAGCTGATTTGTTTAGATTTTTATGACACATTTTTGACGCAAATCACTTTTAATCAATGTCACTGTTCCGCAAAAAATGGCCAACAGTGTTTGAGTAACATTAGAGACGTTCTTATTCAAACAAAAAGTGAAAGGAATTGAAATGTTCCATAAATCCAAGCTACGCATACAAAGGTTGATCCAAAAAGTGCTAAAACGTACTTAATATATATATATATATATATATATCGATATGTGATAAAAGTTAAATCGATAAAATAAATGCAAGTCTATGTAACAAACAAAACTGAGGGCATTAACTTCAAAAAGGAAAAAATAGCAAGCATCGATATGGGAGTATAAATGAGGATATGCAATACTATATGCAACGAATATGTGAATCACTGTAGGTTTGGTGTTTTGGTCAGAATATGTCTAACATGTGCTATGCCATCTTTTATAGATACCTTTAAAAGTTGATTTGCCTGTTGGACAAAATTTGTATGATCACTTAAACTTCATTGTTCAATATAATATTACTGCACCATTAAATATCAACAATAAAAAAGCGGCAGAACCAGATAGAATTTTGGACTATATTTTGAACCGGAAAGGCAAGTAACACTACTTATCATTCAATGTTTCTTATTATGTTTGGTCTTATAGTTATAAATGCCATGTCAAATGAACTCTTATTATCTTAACATATCACATTATCATGTCATGCATTTTGTTATTCCAAGTATACGTAAAAGTCTATGCACAATTAACACAAGATGATATTTGGTACGCGTATTTCGTTTACATAAAACTCATTGAAGGTGCTCGATTAACTAAAGTCTCATAGGCCAAATTCAAAAGAAAATTATATTTGCCATTCACCTCTCTATGGGGACACAAAATCACAAGTAAATGGATGTTAATCTTACGCTGTAATTTTTTATCATAACATCATTTGAAAGGATTGACAAATAAATTGGTTAATTGATAAATGCGCTATTCAAAAGTTGTTAAAACAAACAAACATGTTTTACTTATCATGCTAAATGAAGGATATCCTTGAATCTGGAACAATTTTTTATCACATGACCACGCATAGCAAAAAAATTAAAAGACAAAATCTTAGAAATCAGCAAATTATAAATTCGTTAAATATTATGTTATTATTACTTAATTTGTATTTGCAGGAATTTATTCCAGGAACGGAGCTGAAGGATCAATTCTACAAAAGTTCAACCAACTAAATGCAAGAGGTCCATAAATTGAACTGCAGTTGTCCAACCTTGCTTACGAAGAAGGTTTAGTTTTAGACCCAAACCTTGCATTTAAAAATGAGGTATAACATATCAATTTAGATTTAGTGTCTTTATGAATATTGTCTTTCTGAGCATTATATGTGTACACGTATAACACGTTTTTCTCCCTCTTTTATCAATATTGAGGAACAAAATGGTAACCTAATAAGAGTTGTCATGGGAGTGTTGCCATGGCGTGTTTAATTGTTCTTCGACTTTATTTTTTTGGTGTATCTTCCGCATCTTTTGTCCCTCGTTTCTTAACACTTATTTAAAGTCTGTTTATGGGAATTCCAGTTGCTTGCAACTGTACTAAATGTATGCCAGTTAAAAGTTAGAAACGGAATCATTTTGTTATACTGTAAAGTTATCCAAATCATTTGGTTCCAAGATATGTAAAAATTACACCTAGAGCGCACAGGTAAACGAACTAGCATAATTAATTCAAAACCAATCCTATACTATAGTAATATCTTCTGTTATTAGGTGTTTACGTTAAATGCTAGATAGGTCATTGTTATCCTTGTTAACTATGTATTTCAATCAGGACAAGTACTATGATGATGTTATCTGAAATAGAAAACAATGCAAATCATCTTAAACATGTACATGTACTATCTATTTACAGAAAACCAACAATTTTGCTGTACATATAAAATACCTATTCGAAAGCGGTGATCAAATAAGTAAATTACGGGATTCATTGCGTTTTTTTTTTCAGAATAACTGATGTTATGAACTAGACGAGTTGCTTATTAATTAGGATATTAATTACTTAAACATACTATATTACTAAATAAATATCATTTCAAATCTTTTGACCAATAATGTCATTGGTATTGTTTTGATCACGTTAGATGTGTCTCAAAAAGGTTACTTATTTCAACAATTAGATTACAGCAGTTAACATTGCGTTAAAATCTTAATCACTATATAAACAAACAACTATATAAACAAAGAATTACATAATGGCATGTGGACACTCTAAAGAGATAAAGCAACATGGATTTGTAATGCGTATACGACGAATGTATACTACAATGCATTTGTAATTGGTGATGGGATTTGTTTAAATTTGATTTGTCTTAGGGATGTTCGCTCCTCTTGTTTTTGAAATTTTGCCATTTATTCGGAATCATCTGGTTTTATCCGTGTAGTGCCATTAAAAATTTTGCCCGCTAACCCTTACTTTTCTTTCCATAATTTGATTACATACAGTTTAAAATGCCATCTTTGAAAATCTTAAAAGTCCTTGCTATTTTTTCATAATTTTTGAAAGAAAAAAAAAAAAATGGCAATGTTAAATATGTGAAAAAAACTAAAGAGAATAATTTTCCAAGAAATTTTCAGTGGCTTATATCTCGAAAACAAGCACATGGCCCATCGTTTTTATCTGCTTTTTGAGTTCCTTTATTTGTATACTATCAATTTATAACAGTCTTTAAACGAGTTTGTTATTTTGAAACAGAGTAGCGAACAACCTTACCATCATTTCTTCTAACATGTTTTATTGCGTTTAGAAAGATTTTGGATAGGTACATCTAGTTAATAATAACTTATATAACAATTTTGTTTTAAAACATGCTGTATAATTTAAATAGATATAGGAAGATGTGGTGTGAGTGCCAATGAGACAACTCTCCATCCAAATAACAATTTATAAAAGTAAACCATTATAGGTCAATGTACGGTACCTATATTATATTTCAGATTGTAAGAGAACATCTAAAACGTGTTGATCCAAACAGTTTTGTAGTGGTTATGTTCTTATTACAACCAAGAAGTAAAGGTTATTTGCGGCTATCGAGCAAATCACCGTTCACTTATCCTGTAATAGATCCACGATATCTTTCTCATCCACAGGACATTGAAGACTTTGTTAGAGGTACAAATAACGATATCAAACTAATGCTCCAGTTCAAGTATATTTGTTGGGTCCTTTCGAAACACACTTATTTTTTTTTTTTTTTTTAACATGCCTCATGTACTTTTATGAAATAACTACAATCAATATTGTATAAATGTCAGACACATTATCTTTGTAATAAATATAAATTCCTATCAATTTGTTCAGAAGGAAAGGAGATATATAATTACATTTGGCTTTATTTTAAATTTTACATAGTTTAAATTACTAACAAGAAATTATGGGTACCCAATCTGTCTTTTCTTTTTCTAGAAACTAAAACCGACAGAATATTGTCGAACTGTATTTATTTGTTGTGTTTGTTGCCGAAAAACAACAAGTGTCTTCCTAATACACTTTTATAAAAAAAAATACTTTTTTCAATATGTCAAAAAGAGGTACTATGACCACAATTTTTTTTTTTTTAATTACTCCTTTCAAAATATAGGCACATCAACCTAACATCCAACATAAGTGAAGTGTAAGAAACAATATAATGAGATTACAATCCCAATATATAAATAGGAAATTCCATATAAAATATATCAGTCGTAACTGTACTGAAAACCGTCTAAATATACTTTCAGGCATTCGATTGATGCGTTCGTTAGAACAAACCGAAGCATGGAAATCTATCGGTGCCACTTTGGTTAGACAAGATGTACCTGGACATTGTAGTGAAGAAATTTATGATTCTGATAATTACTGGAGATGTGTTGGACGACATTTCCTAAGAAGTGCATATCACTTTGTAGGCACATGCAGGATGGGGTCAGTTAATGACCCTTCAGTTGTAGTAGATTCAAGATTGAGGCATGGCGATACAAATGAGAGTTTAGCTAGCTATACAACCAGGTTAAATCCACCATTTTCCACATAAGAACATGCCTTTTCCAAGTCAGGAATATGACAGTTGTTATCCATTCGTTTGATGTGTTTGAGATTTCGAGTTTGCCATTTTATTAGCTAATGGACTTTCCGTTTTTATTTTTCCTCGAAGTCCCGCCTCCCTACTAACCTAATATGGAATATACACGGTCTCCACGCGGCTGCTTTTAACCAATCATATTCCTAGAAATGTATAGGAGGTAAGATAAATATAAATTTCAAAGCACTTAGAAATTAAGGTACATTTAATGATACTTGCAATTTCTAAAAAAAACACGATTTGGACCTACTAGAAAACTGGGCCCAAAACCAAAAACCTAAATACATGTTTAGATCCATCATATCAAAGAATCCCAATAATTCGATTTTTAATGAAATCAAACAAACTTTAATTTTGGAACCTTTGGACATCAATGTGGACCAATTTGAATACGGGCCCAAATCCAAAATCTAAATACACGGTAAGATTCAGCATATTTAAGAACCACAAGAATTCATATTTTGTTAAAATCAAACTAAGTTTAATTTGGGACTTTTTGGACCTTAATGTGGACCAATTTAAAAACCGGGCCCAAATCAAAAATATAAAAACACTGTTAGATTCTGCATTTCAAAGAACTCGAAGAATTCAATTTTTGTTGAAATCAAACAAAGTTTAATTTTGGACCCTTTGGACTTCAATGTAGATCAATTTAAAAACGGGGCCCAAAATCTAAAATCTAAATACGTGGTTAGATTCAGCATATTAAAGAATTGCAGACTATGCACTCATACCACATCTTCCTATATCTATGAGTTAAATCCCATTGAAATTGGTCAAGAAATAAGCAATCTATACAAAGTACAAAGTATTAGAAATGTATTGTCTTTGGCCCCTTTTTCCTAAGCATCTATAATGGTCACATTCCAATATATATCATGATGTATTTGAAACTTGATTTTAAGCTAGTCAGATAGTCCAGTAAAATAAAAGTATGTTATTACTTGAAAAAGTTCGTATTATCTTTGAAAAAGTATAATTTTGTTGATTTCTAATCAAAATTGATCGTCAAAGATCATGCAACGCATTATTTTGATCGTGAAAATCAAGGCGGGACCAGACTTCATGATCAGAAAACATCATTTCTTTTACCAATCGATATACTTGTAATTGGTTAAAGCGTGTAATTCAGTAGGGCCCCGCTACTGGTGGGTCGGCCTATAGTGATCAGTCTGTCCGTCCGTCCGTCCGTCCGTCCGTCTGTCACAAATTGTGTCCGCTCTATATCTAGAGAACCGTTATAATTTCATACTTTATCTTGACATGTATATTAACCAACACCAGAGGGTGTGTCATATTGTTTGTACAACTTCCTAGGTCAAAATTCAAGGTCTAAATTTTGGTTTCAGTTGACAACCCTATGTGCCTATGGTAAAGATCGTGTCCGCTCTATATCTTGAGAACCGTTATGATTTCAAAGTTTATACTTGACATGTATATTAACCAACACCAGAGGGTGTGTCATAATGTATATACTACTTCCTAGGTCAAATTTCAAGGTCTAAATTTTGGTTTCAGTTGACAACCTCATGTCCTATGGTAAATATTGTGTCCGCTTTATCGCTTGAGAACCGTAATGATTTCAAAGTTTATACTTGACAGGTATATAAACCAACACCAGAGGTTGTGTCATAATGTATGTACAACTTCCTAGGTCAAAGGTCAAGATCAAAAGCTTCATATCAGCTTATCCATACAAATTTTTACCACACGTTATTTACAGCGGGCCCACAGAGATGGCTTCCATCCCGATGATGTCTAGCTAATTACTAAGAACTTAAATTAAAGCGTATACCCCGAATTTGAATACATCGGTCAATACAATACCAGAATCTATGACAAACGAGATCATTTCAATTTTGAAATTATACATTTTCCTTAGCTTAGCAGCAATTTACCAACTTCATCCGAGTATGGAGTATACATTTCTCAACTCATACGATTTTCAGGAGCTTGCAGCTGCTACTCAGACATTGTAAAAGGTCATCAGTGTCTGAGCAAGAAATTAATTATCCAGGATTTTGTCAAATAACGTCTCGTCCTTTTTCTCCAAAAGTTCATTGGAAAGTACCCAGACCTAATAGATAACTATTCAGTATTTTCTTAACAGGATGGTTTTGAGTTATAGATTCTAGGTGATGACTCTGTGTAGAATTTTATCTACTTTACAGTTTCACCTTTATTTGTCTTTGTACCATTATGTTCCATTTAGTCGTATGACGCTTGGCGTAGTTCGGTATATGTGCATCCAGCTTTCAGTTTCTGATGTTTCTTATATAATGCGGCGGGGCACAGAAATGCGATTCGGAAAAATCAATATTTTATTATAACAATTACAAATATAAATTATCATGTGTTTAAAGAAAGATTTGATCGTGTTCTTGGATTTTGCAATACCACATAAGCAACAACAGATCTTTCACGATCCTTTTCACGATCATCAAAATGTGGTAACCGATCTTTTACGATCCGAAAGATCAAGTTTTACAAATATTCCGATCTTTGCAAAGATTAAACTTAACATGCTTAAACAAAACAACTTCACGAGCTATTTTAAACAGTAATATTGAACGGTATTTTGAGAGAAAAGTAGTCTATGCAAATTTTTTTTTAAATCATGTTACATCTACCCTAGAACTCATTCTGACAGTGTTATTTTCGAACTAAGTCTGACAGTGCTACCCTAGAGCTGATTCTGACAGTGCTTCCTGAAAACTGATTCTGACAGTACTACCGTAGAACTGTATCTGACAGTGCTACCTTAGAACTGACTCTGAAAGTGCTATCTTCTTAGAACTGAGTCTGACAGTGCTACCCCAGAACTGAGTCTGAAAGTGCTACCTTAAAACTGAGTCTGACAGTGCTAGGGTAGAACTATTCTACAACTGAGAACTGACATTGCTACTTTAGAACTGAGTTTGACAGTGCTACCCTAGAACTGATTCTGACAGTACTACCTTAGAAGGTAGTCTGACAGTGCTACCCTTGAACTGAGTCTGACAGTACTACCGTAGAACTGAATCTGACAGTGCTAACTTAGAAGTGAGTCTGACAGTATTTCCTTAGAATTGATACTGACAGTGCTACCTTAGAACTGATTCTGACAGTGCTACCCTATTATTAATACTGACAGTGCTACCTTAGAACTGATTCTGACATTATTACCGTAGTGTAGAACTATTCTAGAACTGAGAATTGACAGTGCTACCCTAGAACTGGTTCTGCCCTTGCTACATAGAACTGAGTCTGTAAGTGCTACCCTAGAACTGAGTCTGACAGTGCTACCCTAGAACTGATTTTGACAGTGGTACCCGAGAATTGATACTGACAGTGCTACCCTATAATTGATACTGACAGTGCTACCTTAGAACTGAGTCTGACAGCGCTACCTTGGAACTGATTGTGACATTATTACCGTAGGATAGAACGATTCTAGAATTAAGAACTGACGGTGCGATCCCTAAAACTGATTCTGCCAATGCTACCTTAGAACTGAGTCTGACAGTTTGTGCAGTATCATTGTTTCACAAGATGTCGCTTATATTTTATATGATATCGAACAGTTTATCCACTTTTAAAACTGACCCTGTTTACCGAATACCTTTTCTTGTGAGAGTTATCTCCCAAACACTGTTTTTCTTTTGTTCACTACTCCGTCGCAACCGTTAAAGATTATGATACATTTATTTTACCAAATTGCTCGTTACATCTTCAGGGTTAGGCTGACCATTTGGACTGAAGATATATCGAGACTCCATATGAGAGTTATTACCATTTATGCATTTGATATAAGTGATATGCATTTCTAACTTGTAAACTGGATTTGAGGTCCTTGATCCAAAAAAAAATTAAATTAGGTCAAGGTCAAAGGTCAAGGTCATATTTTAAATTTTGGTTTTGGCTTATGTTCACTTCTTTTCAAAAACCGTATAAGATATCGACAACCTATTTTTACTAAACTGTTAGTTGCGACATGTCGTAAGTCATTTATTTTGGTTGAAAGGGTACGCTGATATTTAATAAGAATTTTTCGCCCCTCTTATAATTAGAATAATGCGTATAGTGATATAATTCATTAATCATACATATTAGAGACCTAGGGTCTTTTGATTTAATGTCTTTGGTTTATGACCTTGAAATTGAGGTCAAGGTCATAAGTCAATTTGACGTTCTAGATTTTGACCTTTGCTTTAAATTCATATTTATACAACATAAAGCCATTGAACTTTGTGCATTAGGTTACAAGCCATTATGACTTTGAAAAAGCAAACCGGAAGTGACAAATTATCTTCCTTATTTAGGAAAAAAAATATAAAAACCAAATATTTTGGAATCAGCGTACAATTAGCTATCATTTGACGCTGGAAATGACACTTTAAACAAAATTTTAATATCAAAACAGATCCTTACAGGTGGAAAGACCTTCAATTGTTCTCTGAACAATTGGTTTTAAATTTTTTTTTTTTCGTCTTAAATAATTTGACAATCAGGATGACTAGTGTTCAATCGCACTCGATATTTCAGTTCTATCGGAACAGTCGATTCGATCAGATTGCGGATTGTAAAGCTTTTGTTTTCCAATTTATTCCGTGTTGTCTTTTCAGATTATACCAAGTGTATTCTGTTTTGAATTAGTATCTTTAGTTTTACCTAGACTTGAGCTACTTACCATCTGCTGTTCGACAAAACTCGTCGCGACTGCAAAAGTCACCATATGAAGGACCACAATCCAAGAAACCAACATGCCTGTAAGAGATATAACGACTGAAAAATTTTAGCGTGATCTTTTATGGAACAACTTTTATATGACTTTTTTGTATGATTCTTAAAATGATAATGTGTGTTTTGCGTGTTGATGCTATGCAATTTGATACTGAGAAAATTTAGAAATCTAATTCGGTTTATTCTAGCACAAGCTGTGTAAAGTAGTATTGCATTACCATGATAATCGCCTGACAATTCTTGTAATATTTGCCACTGGACTTGAAACTGTCATCAATTAATTAAATCTAGAGTGCCAAAAGTAGGCTTAATATGTATTCATAGTTATAAAAACATGCGGATGAGGTATAATGCCTATTAGACAACTATCTACTAAAGACCAATTGTCAATCAATAAGGACACACCGGTTAGGGTGAGTGCATTATAGGCTAATTACAAACACCTACAAAGAGTTAAGTTGCTGCGAATGCATTCCTCCAGCAAAAAGTAGACCGTAACCATAGACTCTAGAAATCTTGAAAGAGAGGAAGTCGTTTTAAATGTTTTCTCTTGTAAATTTAAATATATTCGAAATTATAAATGATGAAATATGAATGCATTAACCTTTTCCCCTAAAGATAGGGAGAATCCTTTGATGAATTGTCCCTGTAACTATAAGGCGTAATATTATGTAAGAAAATGTGTTACAATTCAGATAAAGATGCTAGAATAGTTTTACAATATATGAGGGTATGGATGGGCTTTGTAGAATAGTTATACAATATATGAAGGTATGGATGGGCTTTGTAGAATAGTTTTACAATATATGAGGGTATGGATGGGCTTTGTAGAATAGTTATACAATATATGAGGGTATGGATGGGCTTTGTAGAATAGTTATACAATATATGAGGGTATGGATGGGCTTTGTAGAATAGTTATACAATATATGAGGGTATGGATGGGGTTTGAAGAATAAAGAATAATGGCCAAATATTATAATGATTAAGAAACAAATTAGCTAAGCAATAAAAGAATAGAGAATAATGGCGTAAAAGAATAACTGTTGAAAATTTAAGAAACTAAATTAATAAAATGACCAATATACAAATATAGAAATCAAATTATTGCAAAAGAATTTATATTAAAACCATTTTCATGAGTGTTTTACAAAATAAGCGTTATTTTTAAAGACAAAGAAAATAATTTAGTTTTACTAAAAATTAAAGGAATACAGAATTTAAGAACCCTGACATCAAAATTGAATTCTCCTCAAGGGTGTCTGAAAATAAAAATATGGCCAGTTTGGTCTTCTCCCGACTGGCAGTGAAACCTTTGCCAAAGTGGATTGTCATTTTGGCTGTGCAGGATGTACAAGTACGCAGCCACGTTCGGTCAGATAATGGACGTTATATATGTTTCGTGTCAATAGCATGCAACGCTGTCTGCACTTCATGAACCCATGCAACAACTATATTTCAGGGGTCTATAGGTGTCCTGTTGCAGATAAAATGGCTGTCCCTATCCAATATACCTTCATTGCCCAGTGGCATTCCAAATGTTCCCGACCTTCACCGGGACGATATCTGTTACAGGTCCTGCCTATTGTATTTAGTGTTAATTTGTTTTATCTTGAACAGGCCTGAAATATTTGCCACTGGACGTTAAGCAACCAACAATTAATCAATCAAATTTGAATTTCATAGACAATATACCCATAAAGAACAGCAGGCATCAATGGTTACTCATGTTACCATTCCCATCAAAATGAAAATGAAAAGTAGTTGTGTTCACAAGGTCACAATATTACCATACTCCAAAAATAGTTGTAGTCCAATGCCTTCCTGAAAATGATCGGATCAAAGTGACGGTACAATATGATCAACCACACATGATGGCAAGAAATCCTACCAAGTATGATAAGTTTCTGTAAAAGGCCTCAGAGAAATTACGTTCGCGAGGTTTTATAAACCAGAAAATACGGAAATATTAAGTACAGGAAAAGCAGTTAGCAAAAAAAAAAAGGGTTTATAAACAATAAAAAATTCGTAAGGGGTTCCGCGGAACCCCGTGTCTCGCCTGCGATTGCTTCGTTCAGTGTAAAAGTGTAATGTTGACTTAAAAAGCGAGTCCATTTATCAGTAAAATGCAGAATTTGAAAAAAAAAAAAAAAAAATATCAAACTTTTTCTTTAAACGCTATTGCATGATCTTGAAGATTAGGTTATGTCCAAGTTTCATAACAACCCATGAAGGTTTACAAATGTATCATGTCAAAAAAAGTTTAATCCCAGACTGTCTGTAAATGCTAACTGTAAATAACTAAGTCCATCTATCAGAAAAATACTGAAAACGAAAAAAAAATATATTTTCAAAAGTTTGCTTCAGACATAATCTCTCAATCATTGTCAATCATTAAAAGGATTATGTCAAAGTTTCATAAACTTCTATGAAGGTTTGATAAAGT
>JAASAO010002880.1:0-92078 GCA_017311375.1 Mytilus coruscus
TTATACAAAGATTACAATGATTTGTGTTATGACAATGAAATAATAAAATAAAATAGGAGATGAAGGATTGTGTCGATTACCTATTTTGAAGTTAAACCCTGCAACGTCACGCAGGTAAATTATTTTGTCCTTGTTATTGCTCAAATTGATTATTTTGACGTTGATAGTTCTCAGATAAATAGTTTTGTCGTTGCCAGTGGGCCGTTGTCAGTTCCCATTAAATAGCACTGCCGTTGCTAAATAATTGAAGTAAATGTGCTGGCACGCGAATACAGGCGTTGGATTCAGTCAAGTTAAAAATGTAGGTGACTATATTTAACGATCATATGAGATGGGATTCTTAGTAACATGTTAAATAAAAAGCAATAGAGATATCAATACAATACAAATAATTTTATTTTGCAATGAGCGCCCTAAATGAGCAGAAATATAAATTCCAATACAAGCACATATTATTCAAAACAAAAAAATCAATATAGATAGATTATCATTACACTGCTTGATCTTAGGAATAATACTAAGTCACTTTTCTTCAAATTTAAAAAGTCCTCGACAGTATATGTTTTTTCATTTATATCTGTTATTTTCATTAGTTTATGGTTTTGTTTACACTTGTTACTGAAGATGAGGAAGTGTCGTCACCTGCACGCAAGAAAGATAACTCCGATAATTCTATACTAGTATATCGAAAGTCGGGAATACCTGGTACTTTGTTGTCATTCTCCAGCTGGATGGCATCAAGTAATTCTTCAACAATGTTAGTTGCCTCAACAACCTGTTGGGACAAGATCAGATGTCTCATCCATATCAAACTGTGCACTCAAATTGATTTATTCAATTATTGAATTGTTTCCATTTTTGTTGGTGATTATCTCCTGCAGTCTTCATATATTTCTTTTTGGTTCCGATGCACTTGGTCTTTTTAATCACTCGTCATTGTTACAAACATGACAAACATAGGTAAGTTAACAACTGTTTTATTTTTAAAACATTTAAAAGTAAATTAAAGGTATAAAATTTAATTAAAATTAAAGACATACATTTTTTTCACTTTGCTGAATGTCAGGGTATTTATGTATGACTTCTATTTCAATCCCCTGTCCACATACATCGCAAAATGTCAATGTGTTTCTGTCACTGGTGTCTGCATAGAAAGACGAAAAACATCACATTTAACGTAATGAGCAAAATGAAAACAACAAACCGTGGACATGAAAGGTTAGATTTTTAATCTATATTATTGAACTTTAACAAGTTCAATGATTTGCAAATGTCAATTAATCTGCATTAAACGATTCGGATCAAACCTCTATAAAATTAAAATTCAGCAGTTGAAATGTTTTTTTTTTTTTTTCATTATGAATATGAAAGGTCATTTAAAACCAGAATTTTCCTTTTGAATATCAAATGTATTGATGTATCAACGTTAAGACAATATAATATTATATATATGGAAACTTATCTTTATGCTGACCTGTATTTGGATAGCGAGTTGTTTCCTTGGCACTCATTCTACATGTTCGTATTCATCATAAGTTATCACAAAATAAATGTATAATTTGTCATTTTTGTTGCCTTATATAGCTGACAATGCGGTATGGGCTTTGCTCATTGTTGAAGCCGTACGGTGACCTATATTTGTAAATGAGGCGTAAATTTCCAATTCGCCTCTGGTTAAATGAAACCCATATATATGGGGTAGTGTATATATTTAATAATAGATTAGAGAAGTTTCGAAAAAAATATAAGAAGAAACACTTTTGTATAATCTGGTGCCATCTCATTACTACATTAAGTTATCATTTATGCAATGAAATTAATATGATTAAAAACCAATTGTTCAGAGAACAATTGAGGTTCCACCAGGAAGGATATATTTTGATATGAAAATATTTAAATCTGGTTTTGTACAATACTTATTGATATAACATTGTGAAAGTAATTAGATAATTAATTGTATTATCTAGCTATGTCGGCATTTCTTCTAAATCAAGAACAATAAATAATTGGCAATTGCTTTCTTGTTAAAAATTCCATCTGTCTGCCTGTTACCCATGGCATGTGAAGTTGTTATTTGCTAGAAACCAGTCAAAAATTTCTAAAGGAGTAATTATTTATCATGGCAATATAAAGTCTTGCAAAGTATCTTAATTTTATAGACGTGATAGATTATCTATTAATTCTTGATTATTTTCCATTCAATAGCATATACTTACAACTCAGCGGTATCTGAAGAGGTTTTCTGCTTTTTTGAGGCTGGCTCATCATGGTGATCATATTTTTTTTTTCTGAGGGGGATTTGATGTTTTTTTCCCTACCGGCAGACAAATTTCCTCTAATGGCTGACGACTTTCCTCTAACGGCAGACGACTTTCCCCTACCTGTCGAGGATTTTCCTCTACCTTTTAGCCCTCCTCTGGTGATCTGTTTACTAAAAAATACCAAAATGATTGGATGGTGTTAATAGATTAGTGATATTTACAGTTTAACATGTTAAACAAGTAGAAACCACAAATAAATGGTGTTTCAATACAAACAATAGTTTAAAATTACTATAAGCCTTTCCATTTTTGAAGCAAAATACTCTGTTGTAAATTTCCAGCAATTTAGTGGGCTGCTACATATTTAAAACTCCTTGACATTAATCTGTTAACAGTCGTTTCACCGTTTGTATTGTTTGGTGTATTACCTTCCATCTTTTCTTGACTCTGCATGCAAAGCCTTCTTTGCTGATCTTATATCGAAATCAGAACTTGATGTTGGTCTGTTATCATTGCTGGTGCTTGGTCTGTTGTCATTGCTGGTGCTTTTTGGTCTGTTGGTGTCATTGTTGGTGTTACATGTGGATGCTGATGGTAGTCTGAAATAAGATGCACTGGTAATTAACAAAGGTCTTCACAAATTAAGTTTTAATAGGTCATTTGTATATAATGTATGTAGATTTGAATTTAGACTGGTTAAAATATAACTGGAAAAAAATACAGACAAATTAAAGGTACAGCCATGGGAATTAAACTTGCCCCACATACGCCAATTTAGTGATGGGATATTTAGAGCAACAGACGTATCGACAAATATCTATTTAATTCGACCAAAATTTCAGTGATTATATCATTCAGTTTTGGAAAAGATATTTAGATGACTGCATAATATTTTGGAGCAGATCAGAAGAAGATTTATATAAATTTAAAGATCTAATCAACTCCTTACATACGTCGATTAAATTCACCATGGAAACCAGTGACACACAACTACCATTTTTGGATATCCTCATATTAAAATTAGGCAGACATACAACAACGGATATTTATTATAAATCCATAGACACCCATCAATACTTAGATTTTCATTCGTGTCATCCGTCCCATACAAAACGAAATATACCTTACTGTATGGCCAGGCGGATTTGTGCTATAGTGTTGGACAATAACATTCGAGACGTATGTTTGAACGAATTGAAAGGTTATTTAACACAGCAGTTATATCCAGAGTCTAATCGAAAGTGGAATACGCAAACCAAAACAACTGACACTTCAAGAATTACGAGCCCCGAAAGTGAAAGACACGGATGAAAACTTAAAGAAAATACCGTTTGTCAGTACACATGACCCGTATTTACCAAACGTTTTTAATACAATAAAATCAAACCTTCCGATTCTACATGAAAGTGAAACTATGAAAAAATTGATACCGGAAGGAAACTTGATCTACAGCCGAAGAAAACCTAAAAACTTAAACAAACACTTAACCAGAGCTCGGTTCGAAGCGAAGGTTAGTGACTTTGAAATAAAGTCTTGCGGTTTCTGAATTGAAATCTTGGTTTGCAAACTGACTCACACAAGTCACATTATGTTCTGACTTCAAAGAGTCGGTCAAAAACTCAAATTAAACATATTGCAACTTTTAAGTCTGGCTTGAAGAATGTATGGGAAAGTCAGGAAATAATGTCCCATTAAAAGTCACCATAATGAGGACTATAAACAAAACAAAAATATATTTGGTACAAATATTCAATTTTGAAATGTATTTTGTTTTCAAATATTTTATACAAACTTTTATTTTATTTCTGTATTTCATGACTTTTCGATAAGTTAACACATGGAAATTGTGGTTGTACAAAAATATATTTTAGTAACCATATGACTCAATTATTTCTTAATACATTTGTTTGTACTTCTAAAATAATCAACTACAAAATGTAGCAGTAAAAGGAAGAACTAGTTAACTTAGAAAATGTCAACAAGTTAACTTTTGTACAGGTTAGGACCGCAACCATCTGTATCTTATTCAATTATCTTTTAAAAATTGCCGATTTAATTCTAAATCTAATACTATTCCCAAAACAGTAGTAAAATGTATTAAATGACCGATTTCAGGTAACATTTAATACAATTATCCAAAAATTGGCCAAGTTTACTGTGAAATATATTTAAATCGTCAATAAAGCAGTGGCAGGTTTGCTGTTACATTCAAAACAATAATCTATAAATTATGGTGGTTTTAAGGTTACATCTAATACAATTATAAAAAAAAGGAGTAAAATTTACTAAAAAATGAAGAAAAAAAAATAATGAAGCTGTCGTTGGATCAATGTTTCATCTTCTACAACTATCTATAAAAATTGGTTGAATTCATTGTTCAATATAGTAAAATTATCAGTTAGGATAGTGACTGATTTAGGGTTACGTCTAATACAATATACAATTATCATTAATTTGTCAAGTATATTGTAAAATGTATTGGAATTGTGTGGTTGGTTCAACGTTACATCTTCTAAATATATCTAAAGAAATCGGTTGAATTCATTGTAGAATATTATTAAATAATCAAAAAAGAAAATGATGATTTAAGGTTAGATCCTGTACAATTATCTATGAAAAGTGGTTTAATGCTGTCCAGTAAAATATAATAATCGATAAAGAAAGTGGCCGAAGGAATATTCCAAGTAACTAATAATCTTTAAGAAAAAATTATCGATTTAAGTTTAGTTCAAGCACATTATCTCAAAAAATGGTTGAATCTTTTAAAATGTAATACAATTATCAATAGAGAAAATGACCGATTAATGGTTACATCTGATAAAATAAAGTTATATCGAGAGAAATACCGATTTTAGGTAACATCTTATACAATTAGTAAAAAAAGGTCTAGTTTACTGTTAAATCGTCAATAAAGTAGTGGCAGGTTTGCTGATATATCTTATTCAATTATCTTTTAAATATTGCCGATTTAATTCTAAATCTAATACTATTCCCAAAAAAGTAGTAAAATTTATTAAATAC
This sequence comes from Mytilus coruscus, assembly GCA_017311375.1. Lineage (NCBI taxonomy): Eukaryota > Metazoa > Mollusca > Bivalvia > Mytilida > Mytilidae > Mytilus > Mytilus coruscus. Next base: position 5,283 of record JAASAO010002880.1, read on the forward strand.
TGTAAATATGTTCAAAAAAGCTGTAGTTGGTTCAATGTTACATCTTCAACAACTATCTACGAACATTGGTTGATTCATAGTACAATTTAGTAAAGTTATCAATAAAGGAAGAGACCAAATTAAGGTTACAACTGATACAATTGTCTGGAAAAATGACCGATTTCAGGTAACATTTAATACAATTATCAAAATATTGGCCAAGTTTACTGTGAAATATGTTTAAATCGTCAATAAAGCAGTAGCAGGTTTGCTGTTACATTCAAAACAATAATCTATAAATTGTGGTGGTTTTAAGGTACATCTAATACAATTATGAAAAAAAGGAGTAATGTGTTGGATTATCTACATGCCTGATCAATTTATAAATAGGTTTTGTGTACTTTGCATGTATGATGTATAGGCAAATTAAATGCAACTGTTTAAGGTTACTTTTATAAATATGCTAGGAGATGAAGTATGATTGCTTGGAAATAACGTGTATCCACCAAAGTTCGAATAAAATGGGTTAAAGGAATTATAAGCGACGGAAAGACCTTCAAAAATAAGAAATTCCAATATTCCAACATTAAAGTCAACTTTAAAAAGCATAACTTGTAAAATAAAACAATATTTTGTCTGTTTGATTTCATGTAAAATTTGTAACATCGACAAATCATTATTTTACCCGTTTGATAAAGAAAACAAGTCTGAGCAGAGTCATCTGGCACTTTTTATTGCTCCCTTCTTTCTTTTTTTAATGTTGATATTCAATTTTATTTATTTTTTTTAATTGTAGTACAGATGTTGAGAAGGAAGGATATTTTTATTTTTTTATGTTGAAGACAATTGTGCCACTCAGTCTTTGAAATGGAGAATTGTCTAAAACTTGTCATATAAACAAACAGTCGCTATTCGGTGTAAAATATAGTCAGTTACCATAGATTCCATATTTTACAGGCTTAAGACCAGATAAAATTTTCAGCAGACAAAAAAATAATCATCGGAAATATTCACAGTCTGTTTTGATAGTGGAAAGAATGTTGTTGCAAATATATCTGAGGGATTAAAAGTTAGAAATCATTATTCTTGTCATTCCATCGGAAGAAGATCAGATTTTCCTGACATATGCTACAGATACTGTTGAAAAAGAGCACATAATTAAAAAGATGAACTGTCAATCAGATATTAGTGGGATGTACTTTTCATCTAGGCATATTGCTGCCATGCATATCCAGAGGAGTACAGATAATTAATCAGAATGCTTGCAAGCAACTCACCAGTGTGTGCAGCATTTCCATATGACGAAATTACCAATGTGAAGTACATCATTAATCGCAGATTAATGTAAAGAATTTAATGTAATGAAGCACATACAGAGTTCATTTCCACTTCTGTTCCCAGTTGATCACTGCTTTATCTTTAATTCAAAAATTTCTAAAAACCATACTCCGTGCAGTAGTTGAGATTACACTCAAAACTTATATGAAAAAGATCACAAGATTATCGTGCCTTCTTCCTAAATTTAGAACAAAGCAGAGGAATATATGCAATGGATAAAACGATAAGTGAAAAGGTGTGCACAATTAAGGGAAGCAGTCATCCATCTCTCCTTCTAAGAATGTTCACAGTGTTCTGTCTTCATGGTATGTATTAATATCAATAGTTAGTGAACATTGGCAATACAAATTGAAAAGCACCTAAGGAAAGTTTTGAAAGACAAAACTGATAACAGTAGTTGAGTGAATTCAAACATTTCTGAATTATAAATAAATTATGTTATTCAATACTTTATTTTTCAATTATTCAGTACTTTCAATTATTCAATACTTTAAATTTTATCACATTGGATTTTCTGATTTCTTTTGATATGACCATTAGTCATCATTTTAAAATCTCTGTCTAGTGCTTCCTATTTTGTAGTTCATTGCGGAAGGAATACACAACATTGGTGGCATTGATTGATTGATTGATTGTTGGTTGCTTAAAGTCCAATGGCAAATATTTCATGCATATTCAGGACGAGAACAAATTAACAATAAATACAATAGGTAAATTCTGTAAGAGGAGCGTCCGGGATTAAGGTCGGAGAAATTTAGACTGCCACGGGAAATGAGGGTATATTGGATAGGGACAGAAATTTAGCCTTGCAACAGGTCACCTACGGACCCTTCAGAGTTGTTGCAGGGTTCTTAACGTGCAAAGAGCGTGGCACTCTCTTTACACGAGGCATCGGATTTAACGTCCCCATTCTCACCGGACGTGGCTGAAAATTTGTACATCCCGCACAGCCAAACGGACAGGCATAGACACTTGCAATATTCAGATCACGCATTGTTAGGTCGACCTCGACTACTAAAGCTGAATCTAATGCTGTTTTAATTAATGAAAGCATTAAGATGGTTAAAACCCCAAAGAGTGACCGGTGAAACGACTTGCAAAGCGGGGCGTTAATTTAGGCTGTGCGGGATGTATCAAATTTGCAGCCACGTCCGGTCAGAGTTGGGACGTTAAATCAGATTGCCACGCTCTGTGCACGTTAGGAACTCTTGCAACAAGTCTTTAATGGGTCCGTCCGTTTTTGTTGCAAGGAAGATTTCTGCGGATGGCCTCTATCATTTACAAGACCTATTTATTGTTTTTATTTTGAACTTGTTCACGGCCTGAACATGCATGATTTATTTGCCACAACAATCAATAATCAAGTGTCAAACTATTAATTTACTTTAACTGAAAAGAATAATTATCATAGGTACCAGGATTATAATTAAATACGCAATAACATTGCGATTGATTGATTGTTGGTTGCTATACGTCCAGTGGCAAATATTTCATGCATGTTCAGGACGATAACAAGAAAATGAATATTGGATAGTGACAGAAATTTAGCCTTGCAACAGGCCACCTACGGTTCCCTCAAAGAGTTGTTGCAAGCGTTCAAAACGTGTAAAGTAGTACACAAGAAGCAAGACAGTGATCACCATAAAGTTAAATCACAATAATACTGAACTCCGATGAAAATTCAAAATGGAAAGTCCCTTATCAAATAGCAAAATGGCTGTAGAAATGGTTGACAGTTGACAAGCAACAGAAGAACACAAGAATCAAAGCAATGATCACCAAATAATATTACATGAGGTAACCAAAGCTTTAGAAGTGGTTAAAAAAGAAAACAGATGAACACAAGAAGCAAGACAAAAATTAGCATTTGGTCTGTGTGTATTAAAATGCCAATGCCAAAAGAGGTGCTCTTTCCACGTGCTAACTTTCCTAGTCTAAGAACTGTAGTACCTCGTTCCAGCTTCTTCTCATTTATGGATCTTCAACCCGTTATTAAAATTGCTGATGAAGTTATCATTGATGAGGATGAAATAGTTGAGGTAGAGCCATTCATAGGAGATAAGTTGTACGACTCATAGTCTTCATAGCAGCAACCTATACGATATGACAAAAGTAGAGACTAGAAGGATTTCAGGAAAGGTGTCTAATTTAGTTTTGTGATTTAACTTTGCATCCTTTATACAGGATTCTTGTTGACTGGAAGTTCTAATCTTAATAAGTCAAAACAAGAAATTTATTTTAATATGAATGTATATATATATTTTTTTAATATTTCATAAAAAACGAGTTGTCATGTTACCGGACATTATCCTACTGTAATAGTTGACATTATAACGGAGCATTTGCCTCATCAAAGAACACGTATGGCCCTTTCAATCCTGGTCACCTGGCCGAAATAACTAGTAGCCTTGATGCTGGTATAACTTGAGAGGATAAAACAATGTATAGAAGCTCAACAAATAGCGAAACGTGATCGCAACTATACATTAAAATGTCCACATGCTAGATAAAGTCATTATGCGATTAAGTAATGTAAAGAAATTTTAACTCCGTTTCATTAAAACAAATGGTGGAAGAAAAACTCACACAAGATTAAAGTCAAATGGTGCAGCAACTACAAGCACAATCTGTATTAGAATCTGCCCTTTCTTAGTCTTTTAAGGATTCCACATTCAGTATCTTATAGTTTATTTTTTCTGTACATGCCGAAAGAAGGAGATAATGGTCAAAATCAAAGAGATACCGTAAAAAGACTTGAGTAATGTCGGTGTTCTTCGGGAAAGAGAACATATAACAAAACAGCTATCACTTTTAACAAGAGCACAAGGACATGTTAGCATCGGAAATAAAGGATCTACATGACAGTGAGGAAAACGGAAGTGAGAATGTTATACTTACACACGAAGACCCACAAAATGAAAGATTGATTGATTGATTGTTGGTTGCTTAACGTCCAGTGGCAAATATTGCATGCATATTCAGGACGAGAACAAATTAACAATAAATACAATAGGTAGGTTCTGTAATAGGGGCGTCCGGGATTAAGGTCGGAGAAATTCAGACTGCCACGGGAAATGAGGGTATATTGGATAGGGACAGAAATTTAGCCTTGCAACAGGTCACCTACGGACCCCTCAAAGAGTTGTTGCAAGGGTTCTTAACGTGAAAAGAGCGTGGCACTCTCTTTACACGAGGCATCGGATTTAACGTCCCCATTCTGACCGGACGTGGCTGCCCAAAATGAAAGAAAAAAACTCATTAATTTATTTTTGCGTTACATTAAATATTCATTTGTTTCTTGGTTTTCAGAAAATTAATTTTGGATGGTTCTGGATTTGGCACAGGATTAGATTTTGGACTCCTTCCTAATCCTGTTTAGCCATAGCGTTACTCGTGATACTAACGACAATGATGACACTGATGAGTACTACTGAAGCAAAATCGTATTTTTGTGAAGGCTCTTAAACGGATATTCTAAAATTATTAACGAAAAATATGTTGCATGTTAATTTTGGTACTCTTATGAACGTAATTAGGCATTAAAACACTAATGTTTGTTTAACCAACGTTCATTAATTTTATAAGGAATGTGTACTTCAAGGTCATGTGATGTAAACCGTGTAGGTGGAATTAAGTCACAGCCCGTACACATTTAAACATTTCTGTTTAATCCACGTGTTAATACCTTTCATAGAGTTAATCTAGTTTTTCACATAAATATGAACATGACTACTTGTTAGGTTAGCTTTTAATTGTGCATATGAGCGGTTTGCATTTGACCGTGTTGATTATAACTAGAGGCTCTAAAGAGCCTGTGTCGCTCACCTTGGTCTATGTGCAAGCAGCAAATAAAACAAAGGACACACATTATAGACGAGAATAGAATTCATGATAAAATTGTGTTTAGGTGATGATGATGTGTTTGTCAATCTCACTTTACTGAACATTCTTGCTGTTTACAATTTTCTATCTATAATGAACTTAGCTCAGAAGTATCAAAAGTAAACATTTTATAAAAGTTTACAAAATTTACTAGAAAGAGGAATAACTCCTTAAGGGGTCAACTGATCGTTTTGGTAAAGTTGACTTATTTGTAGATCTTACTTTGCTATACATAATTGCTGCTTACAGTTTATCTGTATCTAAGATAATATTGAAGATATTAACCAAAAACTGCAAAATTTTCTTAAAATTACCAATTCAGGGCAGCAACCCAACAACAGGTTGCCTGATTTGTCTCAAAATTTCAGGGCAGTTAGATCTGGACCTAATGAACAATTTTACTACTGTCAGATTTGCTCTAAATGCTTTGGTTTCAGCTATATTTGCCAAAACTGCATTTTACCCTATGTACTATTTTTAGCCATATTGGCCATCTTGGCTGGTTGGCAGGGTCATCAGACACATTTTTCAAACTAGATACCCCAATGATGATTGTGGCCAAGTTTGGTTAAATTTGTCAAAGTAGTTTCAGAGAAGATTTTTAAAAGATTACTAAAATTTTAGAAAAATTGTTAATAATTGACTATAAAGGGCAATAACTCCTTAAGGGTCAACTGACAATTTTGGTCATGTTGACTTATTTATAAATCTTACTTTGCTGAACATTATTGCTGTTAACAGTTTATCTCTATCTATAAAATTATTCAAAATAATAACCAAAACCTGCAAAATTTCCTTAAAATTACTAATTCAGGGCAGCAACCCAACAACAGGTTGTCCAATTTGTTTTAAAATTTCAAGGCAGATAGATCCTGACCTGATAAACAAATTAACCCTATCAGATTTGCTCTAAATGCTTTGGTTTCAGATATATAAGCCAAAATCTACATTTTACCACTATGTTCTATTTTTAGCCACTGTGGCCATCTTGGTTGGTTGGCCGGGTCATCGGACACATTTTTAAACTAGATACCCCAATGATGATTGTGGCCAAGTTTTGTTAAATTTGGCCTAGTAGTTTCAGAGGAGAAGATTTTGTAAAAGAATACTAAAATTTTAGAAAAATGGTTAAAATTGACTATAAAGGCAATAACTCCTTAAGGGTCAACTGACAATTTTGGTCATCTTGACTTATTTGTAGATCTTACTTTGCTGAACATTATTGCTGTTTACAGTTTATCTTTATCTATAATATTATTCAAAATAATAACCAAAACTGCAAAATTTCCTTAAAATTACTAATTCAGGGCAGCAACCCAACAGCGGGTTGTCTGATTTGTCTGAAAATTTCAAGGCAGATAGATCTTGACCTAATAAACAATTTTACCCCATGTCAAATTTGCTCTAAATGCTTTGGTTTCAGAGATATATGTCAAAATCTACATTTTACCCCTATGTTCTATTTTTAGCCATGGCGGCCATCTTGGTTGGTTGGCCGGGTCATCGGACACATTTTTAAACAAGATACCCCAATGATGTTTGTGGCCAAGTTTGGTTAAACTTGGCCCAGTAGTTTCAGAGGAGAAGATTTTGTAAAGTTTACGGACGACGGACGCGAACTGATGAGAAAAGCTCACCTGGCCCAAAAATGGATTCTGCATATAAAAAATTTTTCACAACGATAACACTATAGTGGGCATCAAAATATCGTCCGATCGTATTTTATGTACAAAATACATCATTCTTGAATTTTATTGTTTTTGTGGAAAACCGTAGCTACTGCCTTTAAGTTGAAAACAACTCAAAAATTTAAAATTATGTTGTTTTTTTTTAAATTTATTGCAATGAATACTCTTATCATAATAATCTTAGGCAGATCGGGGAGGGGCTTATGTGGGGAAAATTTGGTTGGTTATATAGAAAATCACTGGAATGGGCCCCTCTCCCTCTTATAAAAGTTCTGGATCAGCCAATGATAATAACTTTACATTTAAATTCTGAACAGCTAACTAAAGCATCACATGAATTAGAAAAGATTTCCCAGAAAGGATTTATAAACACATGAACAACATATACATTCTTCAATGAAAATTTTATTTTAATGCCCTTTTCCGCATATGGAATAACTGCTATTGGAATGGATGAGACAGAGGTTATTAAAGCTATGAACAGCGAGATAGGGACAATGTGCCGAGCTTTAAAAGAAAATAGACAGTCAAAATAATTTGTTTAATGGATATACGTTGAATATATAAGTTTCTTGTGAGATATATATGTGAAATTAGTATCATTAAAATGGATAATAATACATATCATGCTTTTTGACCAACATGCCCTACAGGATGTTAGTTTGTGTACTATATATATATATAGGACATTGCTTTTGCTAAGATTTGCTGCAACTAAATATTTATATAATTAAAATTTCTTTTAAAAGTTAAATAAACCATAAACTTAATATGGCTATCAGAGGTTTGCCAGAAATTCATTGCAATTTATATGTGGCTATCTGAGGTTCGCCAGAAGTTCACCACAAACTATATATGGCTATCAGGGTTCGCCAGAAGTTCACCACAAACTATATATGGCTATCACAGGTTCGCCAGAAGTTCACCGCAAACTGTATATGGCTATCAGAGGTTCGCGAGAAGTTCACCGCAAACAATATATTGCAATCCAAGGTTCGCCAGAGGTTCACCAAAAACTAAACATGGTTATCAGAGGTTCGCCGCAAGGTTACCGCAAACTTATTTGCATATTATAGAGACCTGTTGATTGGTTGTAAAATTATGCAAGAAGTTCGCCGCAAAATTTATATGGTAAAAAGAAGTCGCCGCAGATCTGCCGCAAACCTCATTTGAATGGTAAAAAGTCGCGGCGAGGTTGCCGCAAAATGTTTGCGGCAGATCTGCCGCAGACGTTCGCCAGAAGCCAGATTTTTAGGTAAGGGAATGTTTGAACACCCGATTATTGTTGATATTTTAAGATGCCAGCCTCACGGTTTCCCTTGCGTGTATAATAAGTTAGTTAGACAAGACATTGCAAATGACCTACGCAACAGAACGTGGTTCCACATTTTCAATGAAAGGGTACAGAAATTACAGGAAACATACCAGTTCTATTTGGGTACGTCTAAACACTGCTCAGAACCGCCTGAGTGCACTCAGGATGGATGTATATCCGTTACACGCTGCTTCTTTCAGAGTTGGCTCTTTTGTTGTTGGTAACGGCAGCCATTACGAAAATTCCAAGTGCAGAATGCAACTCTGCTCATGCCAGTTACCATTTCTGTGAAGTTTCATTAAGTTAGGAACACTTTGATTATTTTAGGACTTTTGCTGTTTCCATGAAAACGGCAGCCATCTTGTGCATTCAAATGTCAGGTGCACAACCTCACATGCTGGTCCACATTATGGTATAGTTCATTTAATTCCAAGAAATGTGTGGAATAAGAATTAGAAGAGAAAAAAGAAACGAAGAATAAATAACTCCGTGGGGTGCCATAATTATAACAACAGTACAAATTAACACGAAAGTACGATTTGAAAGTAAATAGTTATCAAAGGTTCCAGGATTATAATTTAGTACGCCAGACGCGCGTTTCGTCAGTGATGCTCAGATCAAAATAGTTATAAACGCAGTTACTGAAAGTAATTCCTTGTGGGGTTGAATCTTTACAAGGAAAGCCATATGTGATATCTTAATTAACAAAATATCCAAAATCACATTGCAATTATCTATTGCATAGTATATCCACAATATATTGTTGGAATTAAATCTCAAAAAGTTTTGGAAGAATCTGGTGCCTTTGAGTACTTTAAAATATCATTTATAACATGACATTAATACAATGGAATATCTATCCTATCCGAAACTGTAGTACATTTTGATCCGTATGACATTATCTAATATATGTAAATCCAATCCATACCGTTGGAAAGTCACCATTATAAACTTCGTATAATACTTTGTATGTAGTGTAGAAACCGTATAACTGGATCTATTCATACTGTAAACGACAAATTTAATTTCCAGTACCTTTGAAAATTATTGGTAAGAGGCTCGAGGGTATAAAAATTTCAAAAATTACATATTTTTTCATTATTCATTTTATTTATTACTTAATTAGTTGTTACTTTATCATATGGTGTAAAAATCATTGAAAAATCAATTCCAATTTGGCTCCAGATTACTTTTAATATGTGTATATCATTGAAAAAGCTCCAAATTATCTCCCTTTGATGTAAAATGCCTTATAATTTTAACTCATCGGTGACCTAATTTTTTTTCATTTTTATTTTCAAATAAGCTGAACTTAAACTAAACTATTGTAAAATTTTAGCGATTTCTGTAATTAAGTTCTTTTATTATTTCGATATTACCTTTGTTTCTCTGATTAGTTCAACAGAAAAAGGTACATTTACAGTATGCTTCTTTCGAAGGCAGATTGTGAGCGTTAATGAACGGTGACCCCATTAATTTTATTAAATTAATAAGATACAGTTCATTTACAGAAAAATACAGCGAGATCTTATATTAGGAAAAAATTGTTTAGACCCATGAGCCCCTTAAGTGCATCGATCAGCAAATTACGAATGCGTTAGGGATATTGTTCAATAAAATTGTTAAGCTTTCAAAAGCAACCTCACTTTCACATGCGCCAGATATGGCATGGTATTGGTTGCAAAATTTGATATTTTTCATTCAAATGCAATATTTTCATTTAATTGGTATATTTTTTCATTTATATGCAATATTTTTCATTTATATGCAATATTTTTCATTTGTATGGTATATTTTTTCATTTATATGCAATATTTTTCATTTATATGCAATATTTTTCATTTGTATGGTATATTTTTCATTTAAATGGTATAATTTTTCATTTATATGCAATATTTTTTATTTTAATGGTATAATTTTTCATTCAAATGGTATAATTTGTCATTCAAATGCAATATTTTTTATTCAATTTGTATAACTTGTCATTGTAATGCAATATTTTTCATTCAATTGGTATAATTGTCGTTTTTTTATTTATATGCAATAATTTTATTTATATGCAATAATTGCATTATGGGAAATTGTTTGACGTCACAAGGTCAAATTTGCAACAACGTTTGTGATTGGTCGATATAGTCGGGCAGCCCCTGCTTGACTCACATGTTGAAGTTGGCACGTTCTCTATGAACTCCCCTGGTTTGATTAGCTGTTGATATCTATATATGAGAAGGTAACGTTTTGTATAACTGTTTGCATTCCCCCTTTCTTTCTCAACACGAATGCATGACCAAGAATTAAAAAAACGCGTCGCCCCACTAACTAAATCTTGCGTTCATGCGAGTCCGGCATTGCAGGCTGATACTGTTAGTGTTACTGTTAGGATTATGTACCCTTGTGTTGATTCAATACTAAACATATGGAAAGTTTATAGAAAATCCATAGTCCAAATAATTATGACGTCTGGCAAGGCTATTTTGATTTTTTTTCTTGGACGCCTTCCTGCGACCAAAATAGCCTTGCCAGACGTCATAATTATTTAGACTAGAACATGGATCCACAGCCTTTTCTTTTAATCTTGTTCCTCAAATAAGGCAATTTAATAACTGATAGATATCGGAGTATTGCTCGAAATTTCCTCAAAACAAGTTTATTACTGTAGTTATAATAATGGTTAAAACAAATAAAAAATGAGCTCAAATTAAGTACACCTTTTAGGGTGCACTTGACTGGCTCAGCACCACTCCAGATGTTTGGGAATTTACAGGTTGCTTATATTTTTTTGTAAACAATTAATAAACACAAGCAAATTTTCGAAAAGCAAGTGAGTAATCTATGTTTGAAATTTTATAACAAAAATCTCTGTATTGAAGGCTGTGGATTTTCTATAAAATCTTGGTTTATTTGCCACAAAGTACTCGCTTTGTTTATAAAAAATCCGTAAACCAGAACTGGAAGTTGACAGCAGGTTCATCAGATGGAAACACTTGTTGGAAACAGTTGGGGTACATCTAATAACCAATGTAAAAAAGTGCCGAAATATGCACCACAATGGCCGTTTATGGAAAAATTGGAATGTGTTCTAGTTCCCATCTCTGAATCCCCGAATTAGATTTTTTTTCAACGTCCCACTGTAGTTAATAATTACTATATGTCTTTGCATATTTCAAAACATATTTTCTTCAGGAATTGTTAGCTCTCTAGAACTTTTATTTGTCAGCATATTTTGTTCATATTTATACACATAATGCAAGCTATATATATTCATAGCCTCTCATACACCTTGTATCATCTTACAGCGAATATAGGTACTATCCAAGCAGGCGTGAGCGATTTTGATCTTACACGGTAACGACAAATCTTTCTTTTGTTCACATAATATCAATGTGACTACTTCAATCTAAACATAATTGCTGTTTTAAGAAATGATTTGATCGTAGCTTGACTAATTAGAGATGTCTCATTATTTTCCCAAAACAAGAGGGATTACTAAAAGCATGTGCAAATACTTGTAAAAGAAGTTGGCCCTCGTCTCATCCGATAGAATGTCAATGTGTGTGTATAATAAGTATAGCTGTTTCAATAATTGGCACTGAAATCTTTTCGATATTTTATCCCTAAAGAAGCCTTGTGTATGGTGTTTGGCTGACCACATACATCCTTATGTACGGTGCATAGTTAAGTTGTTGTACACCGTACACAAAACTTTATTTTCATACTCGTTTATTACCCAAACAGTTTCAAAGAATGAGTAATCACAGGTAGCTTTATGATTGGTAACCATTACTGTTACCCTGTAATAGGTTTCTTTCAGATAAAACATGTAAATGTCTCAACAACTGTATCGAAATTGAAAGTGGGTGTTGACTTTCACAACTATTTGCGCATGTTATTTGTTCTTATTTGAATATCAAAGTTTTTTATGAATAGGAAAAATCGATGCAAAAATTATTTGGGAGCAGGAATTTCAAATGTTGAGAAATGTACATTGAATAATGAAAAAGCAAAACAAAGATTTCCGTTACCTTGTAAGGTCAAAATTGATCATGCCCGCTTGGTTAGTACCTATTTCCAGTGTACTGATGATACACGGTGTCATAGGACAATTTCGAATTTCGGCCAGATTCACTTTTATTTCAAGGAGAAATTGCCCTTTAATTATATGAATGGAAATTTGTTGTTTCCAACTTGTTAGCACTGACTAGAATAATGCTAAGTAACATAAAACTAAGATTAAGTTCAAATTCAGGTGGTGTCACTTTGACTGTTTCTGAGTTATGTCTTTTCCAATTTGCACTTGTTCACCACCTATTTAAGCATGACAATCAATCCATTTTGCCAGTGGAGGATCCATGTCATCAGACACAATCTTGTTTTATTATGCGACCACAAAAATATATTTAGGATCATAATAATGGTATGATGAAGTAATTGTTGTCCATGTTGTCTGCGTCGTTGTCCTTAGACACATTACGTTTCTAGACAATAACCATGATAACTTTAGTTTAAGTGTGGATCTAGATATGATTTTTTTTTAGAAGGTTCAATACCACAAGGTTGGGATTAATTTTGGATGATGGTCCCAACGGTTTTGGAATTCAGACTCAAAGGGGGCCAAAATAAGCATTTTCTTTAAGTTATTACCATGAACTTAGAAAATGCATAATATATATAAGATAAACACATAACAAATCAAAACAAACAAACTGTGCGCATCAATGAATACATTTTATGATTTATAATCACCAGAGCATGAAATGAAGTACTATGCAAGCTTCCAAGTCATGCAAGTAATTCCAAAGTGTCCCATGTAAAAGCATTATCGCTATTTTAGGAAATTTTCCTTTGATCTTGCTGACTGGTGATTTCCTTTCTCAGCAGGAGTCAAGACAAGTGATATGAACAATGATGGCAAGAAACTAAATTAAATGAGGCACATGGATCCTAATGAAACTGACAATGTCGTCATAGTTACAAATAGCGATCAACAAATTATCATTGCAATTGGTCATCTCAACTGGATTGCTTTTCTCATTTTAGCCATATCATCTCAGGCGAGAAAATCAATCTTGTTGAGATGATCAATGATAATCTGTAAGAACATGTATCTAAATTATATGCCTTTTAAAGCTAACTAAAGCCTTTTCCTATTGATTTAGTATGGTTCATCAAAAATGATTTACTTTAATTAGAAAATGAGTTATTCAGTCCATGTATTCAGTTTCTGCGCAAAGTTTCAAAAATTCTCAAGTGCCTAATTAATATAAAAAGTAAAATATTAAATATTTGGTCAACAAATAACAAACATGTGTTACTAAACTATTAGGAATAAAAAGAGAGGAGACAACTCATGAAAGCATGTGTAATCACACTGTGTGAGAAATTAACTAAGTTTCCACATCCCATGTCAGAATCTTTCATAATAAAGGTTGCAGTCTTGAAATTGACTGCTCCATAGGCTAACATGCAAAACAGCTGATCTTTGAAAACAAAAAATAAAAAATAAAAATGCTAGCCTAATTTTGCTATATATAAAAAAAATTCATGTTCATATCATGTATGTACTAATGTGAAATTGTGATTTAATCGAAAAAAGGGGTTCTTGCCACGAAGAATAAAAAGTGACGCAATCCTGAAGTCAAAACATTTTTTCCTACTTTCTGTTTGCTATTTTACTAGGCCGCACCACTTCCAGTAAACATGATATCCTTCCACTTTCATGGATTGATATCCCCAAAAGATGCAAGTCTATATATATGTTTCAATTCAGCATAAACCTACATGTATAATCAAACAGAAAAATTGAGTTCAGAAAAAATTCAGAAAAAATGCACTATTTTGTTCCCTCCATGTTTTGACATGCACCCGAAACTGGAGTTGTAATACAAGACTGCTACCTAAAGGTTAATACAGTCAAAATTAAATACAATACTGACTGCCAATCCTGCCTAAAGTTTTTAAAATCTGACAAAGTCAAAGATGAAGCTTAGTAAGTTACAAAAATTACATCCTTGGTCCCTTGCTATTACACATTGGTGGGTTTTCATATAGCGCTCAAAAGTGACTAAAGCCCTCAAAATCCTAGCTTAGATCCAGATTCACACATGCATGTTTATTTCTCTGAAATGAAAATATTTAAGTTATACCCTTGACTGTTCAGAGTGTAAAATATCACTGATTTATACATAGAAATCTGATAAATTGCAGAATACTATACATGCTGTAGCTACAAATGCAACACCATGGATATTAGCTGTGAAATATTGGCTCATGTGATAGGTTTGATGGCTTAATGACATTCTTCTTTTTTTTGCAGAAGATGGCAACATACCCAGATCATGAACATGATGAAGAGCAAGAAGAGTCTATTTTTGAAATTTTTTTCCAAGACTTGGACGAAACGTTATCATATTGTGAAAATATCCCAGATAACCCTCCAAATTGTGACATAGAATACTTTCGCAACAGATTGAAAAGTGCAGTGGATGGCTTAAATTGTTTAGAATTTAATTTAGTTATAAATAGAGCTGATCAGAGCTTAATTGAGAAAATTCAAACCCTATTATCTTGTCTTCAGCCCCTGAGAGAACATTGGAGCACGATAGATTTTTCTATGCCATCTAGTTTCTTGAGCATTGTTGATGGAGCAGGATGTATTTCAGCGACTGATAGGCTGGGAAGGCCTCCTGCTTTTATATGCACCGACCAAGTGGAATATTTGTTTAAAATTGGTTTTAAGATAGGTGAAATAGCCAGAATGTTCTTAGTGCACAGAACAACACTATGGAGACGACTTAAATATGAGGAGAAGAATCTGGTTAGACATACTATGATAAATGATTCAGAATTGATGTCAGTGATGCGAGAAATCGTTAACAGTCAACCACATACTGGTGTGAGTATGATGATTGGCCACTTAAAAGCAAAAGGTATAAGTGTGCAACAGTCACGTGTAAGGAGAACTCTGCGTGATATTGATCCAGGAAGCACCTTGATACGATGGGGCTTAACTGCAGTTCGCAGGAAATACTCAGTTGCAGGGCCTAATGACCTATGGCATATTGATGGACACCATGCGCTGATCCGCTGGAAATTAGTAACACATGGAGGTATTGATGGTTTTTCGCGATTAATAGTGTTCTTAAAATGCTCGAACAACAACTTGGCGGTCACTGTTTTGAACTCGTTTTTGAAAGCAGTTGAATCGTACTCATTACCATCTCGAGTCAGAGGTGATCAAGGAAGTGAAAATGTTTTAGTTGCTAGATATATGGAAGAAAGGCGAGGCTCTGATCGTGGTAGTTTTATAGCAGGAAAATCTGTGCACAATAGCAGAATTGAAAGGCTTTGGAGAGATGTTTATTATGCTGTAATTCAAACATTCTATTCATTGTTTTACTATCTAGAAGGAAATGATCTGCTAGATGTTGATAATCAAAAGGATCTGCTGTGTTTACATTATGTGTTTATACCTCGTATCAACGAAGCACTCTCTCAATTCGTAGTGGCATATAATAGTCATGGGTTAAGAACAGAACGTTGTTGGTCACCACAAAAGATCTGGGTGAACAGCATGATTCAAAAAAACATTCATTCAGCTGAACTGAATAGTGAAAATATTTTAATTGATGGAATTGAGCAGTATGGAATAGACCCTCAAGTTAATGATGTTCAAACACATGGTGAAGATATTGGCTCATTGGACATGCTGAATATGCAACCAGATCATGTAATTGTAGATGTGGATAACTTGTTGAGTCAGGTTGACCCTCTTATTCCAAGTAATGAACATGGAGTTGATGTTTATCTTGCTGCAAGAGAGATTGTACGACATGATGATGTGTAGAATTAGATAAAAATAAAACTCTGTTTTTTTTTATTTTCACTGGTACATGTAGATTATTGTACACTGACCCTGTACTTGCCCATGTTAAGATGATGTTATTCATGTTAAATTATATTTGTGAAGTCAAAATTACTTTAAATGTATAACATACATGTACATTTGAATACATTGTATGAGACAACAAACCTTTACAAAATGTGAAATAAAAAGATAAATACAAAACATAAAATGTACAACAAGAGAGTACACACTGAAACGTCTCACCTGCTTTACTTTTCACTGATATTATGTTGAAAGTCCTAAATATAAAGCTTAACTATAACTATCACACATGATCCAAGAAAATGAGGTCATATAAACCAATCAAGAAATACAGCTGAAGGATGTCTCCGGCTGTGGGAATTTCTCTCTACATTGAAGACCTGTTGGTGACCTGCTGTTGTTTTTTCTATGGTCGGGTTGTTGTCTCTTTGACACATTCCCCATTTCCATTCTCATTTTAGCTCACCTTTCCTGAAAGGAAATGTGAGCTTTGCCATTACTTGGCGTCCGTCGTCGTTGTCCGTCGTCGTCCGTTGTCCGTTGTCCGTCGTCGTCGTAAACTATCTCAAAGATCTTCTTCTCTGAAACTACTGAACCAATTCCAACCGATCCTTAGGGTATCTAGAATAAAATTTGTGTTTTATTTTCCATTTCTTCAAAAAACATGGCCGCTATGGCTAAAAATAGAACATAGGGGTAAAATGCAGTTTTGGCTTATATCTCAAAAACTAAAGCATTTAGAGCAAATCTGACATGGGGTAAAATTGTTCATCAGGTCAAGATTTATCAGCCCTGAAATTTTCAGAGGAATCAAAAAACCCATTGTTGGGTTGCTGCCACTTAATTGGTAATTTTAAGGAAATTTTGCAGTTTTGGTCATTATCTTGAATATTATTATAGATAAAGAGAAACTGTAAACAGTAAAATGTTCAGCAAAGTAAGATCTACAAATAAGTCAATTTGACCAAAATTGTCAATTGACCCTTAAGGAGTTATTGTCCTTTAAAGAAAATTTTACACAATTTGTTCATCATATTTGCTAACTTTAAAAAATCTTCTCCTCTGAAACTACTGAACCAATTTCAACCAAACTTAAGGTAAATGATCATTAGGGTGTCTAGAATAAAGTTTGTGTTTTATTTTCTGTTTCCTCAAAAAGATGGCCGTCATGGCTAAAAATAGAACATAGGGTAAAATGCAGTTTTGGCTTATATCTCAAAAACTAAAGCATAAAGAGCAAATCTGACATTGGGTGAATTTGTTCATTAGGTCAAGATCTATCAGCCCTGAAATGTTCAGAGGAATCAAACAACCTATTGTTGGGTTGATGCCACTTAATAGGTAATTTTAAGGAAATTTTGCAGTTTTGCTCATTATCTTGAATATTATTATAGATAAAGAGAAACTGTAAACAGCAAAACTGTTAAGCAAAGTAAGATCTACAAATAAGTCAATATGACCAAAATTGTCAATTGACCTTTAAAGGACTTATTGCCCTTTAAAGACATTTTACTTAATTTGTTTTACTTGTTAGCTTACTTTAAAAAATCTTCTCCTTTGAAACTGCTGAATCAATTTCACCAAACTTAGGCTGAATGAGTTTCAGAGTATCAAGTATAAATTTTATATTTTATTTCCTTGTACGTCAAGAAAGCCTGTATGGCTAAAATAGAACATAGGGTAAAATGCATTTTTGCTTTTGAAGAAGATATGACCAGATTCAAGAATATTTATATAAATTGAAAAGCCAAAATAATCATTGATGAAAGATTTAAGCAAATAATTTAAGGTGAGCGATTCAGGCTCTTGAGAGCCTCTTGTTATGTCGTGTACATGTTACAATCATTCTATACACTAAATATAGTAAGTTGACCTATTGCTTATAAATAGCTTCAAAGAAACAGACTGAACTATGGAAACTAAACAATGAACGATGAAAATGAGGTCAAGGTCACATGAACGATACTTGGCAGACAATTACAGCCTACTATACTTCCATACAACAGACATATTTGACCTATTGCTTATAGTTTTACACCAAAACACCTTGCAATGAACAGTGAAAATGAGGTAAAGGTCAAATAAAACCTGTGAGACCGACACATAGATCATAAAATATTTCTATGCATCAAATATAGTTGACCTATTGCATATACAATTAAATATTACAAAAGACTAAAACTAAAAATAATAATTTTTTATCTCTGAGCCATGAAAATGAGGTAAAAGTCAGATGACACCTTACAATCATTCCATATAGTAAAAGAAAAAGACAACAAAAAATAACAACTGAACCATGAAAATAAGGTCAAGATCAGATTGTCAGTTTTCCTATCGAAGGTCGGTGGTTTCTCCAGGCACTCCGGCTTCCTCTACCAATAAAACTGACCGCCACGAAATAGTCCAAAAGGGTGCTTAAAAAGGCGTAAAACACCAAAAAAAAAAAAAAAAAAAAAGGACAGATGACACTTGCCAGTTGTACATTTTCACCTTTACAGTACTTCCGTACCAGAGAAAACGAAGACCATTTGTTCAGGACATGTCATAGATCATGACTCTTAAGTTTCAAGATTTTTGAAAATCGGAGGCTCACAATGACCCTGCATGTGTAGCCCTTTGGCAATCCTTTTTGGTCTATCTTAAGAGCTTTATAATATTCAAATATATGTATGGTTTAATTTGTTCATATATCAGCTACTTTGTACTTGAGAAATTGGAAAAATATGATTTCCCGTAGGGTTTCTATGTAAACTTTGAACCCTGGCTGTGGCCATTTTGCGTCAGACCAGAACAAAATAAGGATTTATGTAAAGTTTCAAACCATTTTGTCTAGTAGTTTCAGAGACAATCTTTGAAAATTGGCCAAACAGAATCTAAGATTTGCTCTAGCGGACATGTTTTTCATTGGACTAGAACAAAGTAGGGTCATTTGTTAAGGACCTTGCACTGACCATTCATGCGATTTTACTTAAAATCTGTCAAGAGGTTTCAGAGAATGAAAATGTGAAAACTTTATGACAAATGATGGTCATAACTTGATGGCAATTGGACTTTTACTTAGGTGAGCTAAAAGTGTTTATGAAAATCTTCAAAATTTATTATAAATTTCCAAAACATACATGTAAGAATGTGGGTTTTGCACTTGGACCTATATATACACATAACACATACTTTAATAAAACATTTTAATGAAAATAAACCTGACAGTTATGTTCTCCATAAATTGCAAAACAAAAGTTCATAGTATTATGATAACATTAGATCTAAATATTTTATTTTCAACAACTCATCAGTTTCCTAACTGTTATACATGTTTTACAAAATAATCAAACTCAGATGTCTGTGCAGTTTGAGTCAAACAACAATTTAACATATAAAGCACCCAAGTTTCTTTTTGGAACTTGTTCAAAACTATAACATAATAAAATGTTTGGCAGGGCACAGCTTGACACGACCGCAGAAGTGGAACCCTGAAAATGGGGAGCAAATATGGACACAACATTCGAGTTTCATACAGCTCTGAATTTGGATTGTGATTAAAAAGTTGACACTGCATAGGTTTCTGACACAGAATGAATGGGGTCTAAAAGCTGAAAAGTTTTAAATTGGACATTCACTTTTATGGTCCATTTTCCAAAATTTAAATACATGGTTAGATTCAGCGTATCAAAGAACCACAAGAACTCAATTTTGATGAAATCAAATAAAGTTCCAATTTTGGACCCTTTAGACCATAATGTGGACCAATTTGATAATGGGGACCAAATATCAAAAATCTAAATACATGGTTAGATTGAGCATGTCAAAGAACGAACCCTTATATTCAATTTTGGTTGAAATCAAACAAAAGTTTAATTTGAACCCCTATTTGGACCAACTTGAAAACTGGGCCCATAATAAAAATTCATACATTTTCAGATTCAGCATATCAAACAACCCCAAGAATTATTTTTTTGTTAAAATCAACTAAGTTTAATTTTGGACCCTTTGGATCTTAATGTAGACCAATTTGAAAACAGGACCAAAAATTAAGAATCCAAATACACGATTAGAATAGACATATCAAAGAACCCAAATAATTCAATTTTGATGAAATCAATAAAAAAAAAAAAGAGTTAACATTTTACCCTTTTGGCCTCTTCCTCCTAAACTGTTAGGACCAAACTCCAAATATCAATCCCAACCTTCCTTTTGTGGTAAAAAACATGTGTTTAAATTTCATAGACTTTTATTTACTTATACTTAAGTTATTGTGTGAAACCAAATGTCTATGGACAACGACAACATGATACCATTTGTATAAGAATTTATATAATCAATATATTTATACAGAAATATTCAAATTTGTATTTGTAACAACCTTTGTACCAGGCAAGACAAAAATGAAGATGAAGTATGGAAGAGTATTAAAATTAAAGACTCCCATGAATGGTTTATGCCAGTCCAAAGCCTGGTGAGTTTGCAATTCCAAAAGTCATGTTTTTTGAATGTATTAAAATCTTCTGAAACTGGAAGCTTCAACTCCATTGAGCATGTGTTTGCTTTTGGAAACAATCCTGAGTCATGAAGAAAAGTAATAGATGGTGATGGATCAAATCCTAATGGAGGTACACAGTCTGCTCCAGTTGCAAATGATAAAACATCACCTAAGGTAATTTCACCATCCTCATCTTCTGAAATAAGACAAATATTAAAACTTTATACAAAATGTTGACTTCAGTTGAGGTTTACTCATGTTTATACAAACCAGGTAAGTAATTGATCGACCAAAACCAACAGCCAAGCTGGTAGTAGATTGATCACAGGGAATGTCCATATAGTCATAATTATACAAAAATCAAAGAGGATAACTGATTCATTAAATGTTATGTAACAAAGTTGAACTTTAGTTGGCTATAAAAGCTAAACAACCTCACTCAATAAACTTTCATATTACTACATGAACAATATTTTTTATGCTTCACATCTCAATGAGGTCCCAATATGAAATCAAAGCCTTAAAGGCTGTAAAAGCAATTGCTGTATACTAGTAGTAGTTAACATTTTTTTAAACATCTTATTGACAGTTTCCTTGTTTTAGCAGTGGCGGATCCAGAATTTTTCATAAAGGGGGGAGCTCCAGTCATGCTTCAGTGATTCCCTATATAATCAACCAAATGTTTCCCACGAAAGGGGGGCCGGACCCCCAGGGTCCCTCCCTGGATCCGCCTATGTTTAGCTAATTGTTTACGTCCACGTACGACTTCGGACCGTGCGTCAAAGTTACTGTGACAGAGTTTTGAACGTGCCCCGATCGCAACTTCTCCTTTCTCGTGAAGAAATTGCAATGTTCTTTTATGCATAGAAAAAAAACACATTAAGCTCCAACTGTCTGTGTCAACTACATTTCACATTCCGTTGTCGGCTAAGTTTTGCAAAGGCATAATTGAGGGTTTGGATGGGGTTAAATGATTATAGAATAATGCCCTTAAAAAATGAAGATTAGAGAATAACGGGCAAAAAAATGAAGATTAGAGAAATGTGTGGTCTAAAATATAATGAATATTGAATAATTAATAAAAGAAAACGCTAAAAGTTAAGTGTTTACAGAATTTTCCTTCTTAAAATTTAAAGAAATTTGTAAAATATAAAAGTGAAAACAAACTCTGTAAACTTTTTGGTTTCGTGATAACAGACTATAGGATTCAGTCAATGTGAACTGGTTTCCGATACTTCTATCAAAGAAAACTGGGGAAAAATTAGAGAATAATGCGTAAAAATCACTTTTGAAGAATAGACTAATTTTTGAAGATTAGAGAAAAAAGGGTAAAATTAAATGTTTACAGAATAACAGACCACCCCCATCAAGACCCTCATAATTGACGAAATCGTTTTCCTCAAAAGTCGTAATTTCACCACGAATTCCAATCAAATGAGACGCAAGGGACATCCTGCAACTTGAAATTCGTCCACCAAAATCAGGGTTTGATATATTTCCGACGTGCAAACAGAGGATTCATTTCAAAATCTCGGCAAATCGGTGATTCACAGATCTATGATGAAAGCGGTCTCACTAATTAGAAACAAAAGCGTCAACAAGCGACTAAAAAGGCGATTTTGAAATTAAAAAATGGCGACAAGGAAATTAAATTAGCGATACAAAGGGAAAATAAGCAACAAGAAATCAAATCAAGGGTCAATCGAGTTGAAAATATGTTTGCAATCTTGTAACTTATTTCCATTTTCTTGTCGCCAATTTCATTTCATTGTTGCTTATTTGCCCTTCCTAGTCGCTTGTTGACGCTTCTTGTCTCTAATTAGTGAGACCGTGTTAATCTATTTATATTTTCGTGGAGTTGATTTGAACAAAATCGTGTTTTGGGGCTATTTTAACGACCCCTAAGATGAAATTGAACAATTAGGGATCATTACCCCAAAACAATCCCAACCTTCCTTTTGTGGTATTGAACCTTTTGGTTAAGTTTCACAGAGATCCATTCACTTAAACTGAAGTTATTGTCCGGAAACCAATCTGTCTACGGACGACGACAACGACGACGAAGACGTGATAGCAATATACGAACGCAAATTTTTTGCAGTCGTATAAAAATCAAAAGGGAGCACATGTGAATAGAATTAAACAGTTTCTAGTAAGTTGGTGATTTTTTTTTCAAGTTCTTGTCCAAAAACTGGAAAATCACCCCTTTAGTAAAACTCCCAATACTTGGAAAACGTAAATTTGAAATTTGTAAAAACAAAAGGGAGCTCAAATCAAAAGATATAACAATTCAATACAGTTTTATGCATAGTGGTTAAAGCGTATTTGAGATAATGTCGGAAATGTTGAAGACGGACGGTAAACGTTATACCATAAGTCTTGTAAAGGGCATACATGTATAGAAAATATAAGAATGCTATTCAGTCCTTTTGGGTAGTTTTACCCTATATATCCAAACAAACAATATTTACTTTCTTCTGTTTCTGATAATGCTTGGTTTCATAAGTTTCTTTCTAATGACTGTCCCTTACAATATTGCAATGCAGGAAACTCTAATTTTGGTTAAGAATTAAAATATACATGTATTAAAGATCAAGAGCATTCTTATGTTTTAAATTAAGCCTTCATATAGAAAAATTAAAATTCCAGATCAGAATATGTGCTTCCAGAAGTGGTGGTGTTGAATCAAATTTTATGTTTATATAATAAAAAGAAGATGTGAGGCATATATTTTACAAGTACCTTGCAAGTCAATTAAAAAATCTCTCCAATATCCAACAATGTTCTCCTCGTCCCGTCTTCTGTTGCTGCCTGGAACTGACATTTTGATATCCATAAACACCACCTCCATCATTTCAGCGGTCAATTTTTCATTTCCTTGACAGACAAACAAATCCTTAAATGCTTTATAATGCTCTTGAATGTACGTTAATACATCAAGTGTCTGTAACCCATCACGCAACCTGTAATTGTATACCAGTTTATTAAACACCAACATATCAACCATGTAAACATATTTAAGATATGCATTGTATTCAGCTGAATTAAACAAAAATAGAACCTATTAGAAGAATAATATTTGTGATAATCTTTAAATGGCAATCTTGAGAATGATAAGTGAAAGACACGACAGACAATTCACCTCATCTCACTATTTGTTTGGTGGAAGAAAATGCATATATCCCTTTTGTGTTGCACTTGAAGATGTTGGGGACATAAATAGACTTCATTTAATTATTTGACCTTAAAGTCAAAGGTCAAGGTCACTAATTTTTTTAAATTAGGTGATATATACTCACATACAAAATACCAAAAGCCTATAGCCTAGACAAATTTTTGAATGTATTTGACTTCGAGGTCAAAGGTTACTGTGATTCGTTACTGACTCTAGTTAGCAACACATGTCCTCGACATGATGCACCCATGTACCAAATTATAGATATCTACTTCAAAAGAGAAACAAGAATGTGTCCCCAGTACACGGATGCCCCATCCGCACTATCATTTTCTATGTTCAGTGTACCGTTAAAATGGGGGATAATTGCTAATTTTGCATTAAAATTAGAAAGATCATATCATAAGGACTTCAACTTCATCAAAAACTACCTCGACCAAAAACTTTAACCAAAACTTTAACCTGAAGTGGGACAAACGGACGGATGCACAAACGAACGAATGAACAAATGCACAGACCAGAAAACATGGGGCATAAAAAGTCATGACATGGATAAAATTTTGTATGAGGAATTCACACTTAAATAATATGTCTTCATTCTTTGAAAGAGAGACATCTATATTAACTGTTCACAAAAGAATTACACATTATATCCTGCAACAAGACTTTAATGTTGTTGAAAAAACCTAAGTTAAAAGTTTCATAATAGCTATATAGTTTACAAACATCTTCAGGTCACCATTTCCATTTTCAGCAGGGTCTTTTAGATGAAACAGGTTATCAGGTTAAGGATGCTTTGTAATACATTCAAGTTCAACAGAAATGATTGCATGTGAAAACTTCTCATTGATGACTTTTAAAAAGAGTTTATACTTAATACCCTCCACTTTTCATGTCATTGCATGTATTGATGACATTTTCCTTTAAGGAGATATTAATCTATAATTTACCCACTCAGTCCAGAGTATTTCATTTTCTGTTGAATGGAAGTGTCAGTCCTGTCTCTCTAATACCATACAATACTTAGGAAGATGATGTATGAGTGCCAATGACATAACCAACTGATAACTCTTCATCCAAATAACAATTTAAAAAAGTAAACCGTTAGAGGTCAATGTACACCCTTCAACACGGAACAATAACCTATAAAGGGCCCCAGTTTTCCAATCAAAAATAAAATATTACTCACTGGTGAAGAGGAGTACTGGTTCTTTCCAGGACCAAAAATCTGACAATATCCATGATTAATTTATCTTTTTGTTGCATGTTCAATATAGGCCTGAAACATCCCGCTGTTATCAACAGGGTTGACATTGCATTCATTTGTTTGTTCAAGTCTTGCAAACTTGATGCATCTTTTAACTAAAAAAGAAAAACAGGTTATTAAAACTCTATCAACAATCTAAGTGTCAGGTGACATTTAGCACATAGGTATATAGCCAGCAAGAACTACATATATATATATTTAGAAAATAGAATTATCTGCTAATTTGTTTAAATTGGGTTAAAACAGGCATTCTGTGAGTATTGCATGACATTATACAGTCAGTTAAAAATTCATTTTATTGGAACAATATGCGATCATGATCTATAACTTGTAACAGTGTAAAGTATATAACAAGCATCAAGTCAAATTCTTCAAGCTTGAAGAATAAAAAAGTTTAAACTATCCAACGACCATAACTGTGCTCAACATCTCATCAAACCAGAACAACATTTGATCTTGATCTGTAACCAATAATCAAATCAATATCTTCAAGCTAATTAACAAAACTAGAGGCTCTAATGAGCCTGTGTCGCTCACCTTGGTCTATGTGAATATTAAACAAAGGAAGCAGATGAATTCATGGCAAAATTGCATTTTGGTGATGGTGATGTGTTTGTACATCTTACTTTACTGAACATTCTTGCTGCTTACAATTATCTCTATCTATAATGAACTTGGCCCAAGTAGTTTCAGTGGAAAATGTTATTAAAAATTTACAAATTTTATGAAAATTGTTAAAAATTGACTATAAAGGACAGTAAGTCCTTATGGGGTCAATTGACCATGTTGGTCAAATGTTGCCTTATTTCTAGCCTTCGAGGTCTTACTTAGCTGTACATTATTGCTGTTTACAGTTTATCTCTATCTATAATAATATTCAAGATTATAACAAAAAACGGCAAAATTTCCTTAAATGACCAATTCAGGGGCAGCAACCCAACAACCGGTTGTCCGATCCATCTGAAAATTTCAGGGAGATAGATCTTAACCTAATTAACAATTTAATCTCGTCAGATTTGCTCTAAATGCTTTGGTTTTTGAGTTATAAGCCAAAACTGCATTCTACCCTATTTTCTATAACAATTCTTATTATCAATCCAATACTTTCTAAATACTACCTTTGAACTTCTCCTCTCAAGTCACCATCTGCTATATCTTCAATATTCCTTTCTCCAGCTTGTCCTACCAACGCATTGTACATAACTGGAGAAAGGAATTTTGGTGATGGTCCTCCGTGTACAATGGATAGGAAAAGAATAATCCAACATCTCTGTACAGATTGTCTTCTAGGGCTACAATAAAACAAAACTAAATATTTTGCTAAAATGTGATAAAAGATTTAAGATATATTAAATTTAACATTTAGAGGCCTTAATAGACATGATAGATGTCAAAGAATAAATTTTACTATTCATAACTATATATTATCAATCCCTGATTCAGTGATATAATATATATCATGTTTGTTTTGTGTTTCACAGACCTTCCAGAAATCAGAACCAAAATGAGGGAAACAAGAATGTGTCCCTAATACATGGATGCACCATCTGCATTATAATTTTCTGTCTAGTGGACCGTGAAAATGGGGTAAAAACTCTTATTTGGCATTAACATTTGAAAGATAATATCATAAGGTACAAGTATACTAAGTTTCCTCAACTTCATCAAAAACTAACTCAACCAAAAACTTTAACCTGAAGCCGGACAGACAGACGGAAGAACAAATGAACGAACAGACCAGAAAACATAATGCCCATAAATGAGGCATAAAAATGGTCCTTCCCTTTAAAACCGTAACAAGTGTCTAGATCCCCAAAGTGTCCCCTATTGTAAATGGTGTGAGGGTTATTGTGAGAGATGGGTCAAGATCCCTAATGCACCAGCTCTAGATGAGGAACCCCAAGTAATGTGTACAAGAAATCTCTGTGTATTGATATTGGACATGTTTCTATTTTTACAAATGATTGAGCTTAACCATTTGTGGTGATAAGGAAAGTAGAGGGACATAGAATAAATGTGTAAAACTATGGAGCTATTAAAAGTTCAAAGAACTTATTGTGTTAAAACAGGGATTTTTGACCACAAGGAGCCGCATCACAAAAGAATACTCTGGGTTTGCTAATTTACAGAAAAAGTAATCTCACTTGTACCCTGAAAATTTAACCACAAATAAGAAATTCTCAGCTTCAAAACGAGCCATCATATATATCCAAGTTAACGATATGGACTGAGCAACAGAAGAAAACGTTACCATTACGGCCTATGGAGAAACAATTGCAAACCTTCACCCAGATGACTGATAATTAAACATGACAAAATACCTCTCCATCCCTATAAAGTGGGAGACATAAAATGTAACTGTATAGAGAATACATGAAATTCCTTTTTAATCTTTCACCAAGATGAGACAATATAAATTCACCTGATGTACTATAGGCCAAAATTCTTCTGTTTTCAGGACCTTCAAAATGTGCAGGTATTGGATCTTTTCATCAGCATTCTCAAGAACTCTCTTTTTGGTCCACCTTCATCTACGGCACCTTCTGCGATTCCTACATCGTCCGTAAACTTCACACTTATCTTGCTTTTAGCACAGAAGGATTTCCTTTTGATGGCTCTCCGAGCACCATCTAAAACAAGGTTTCTGTTGATATTGAATTTCGTTATCTTCTCCAGGTCAACCTGTGACTGTAACTTTATTAATAACTCTGGCAAACTGATATCACTAAAATGAACAAAAAAGTATCACCAATGAAAGGGATAACCAGATGCTCCGCAGGGCGCAGCTTTATACGACTGCACAGTTCGAACCCTGAACATTGGGGCAAGTATGGACACAACATTCAAGCTTGATACAGCTCTGAATTTGGATTCTGATTAAATAGTTGACACAACAGAGGTTTCTGACACATAATGAATGTGGTCTAAGAACTTAAACTTAAAAACTTTAAATTGGACATTACCTATTATGGTCCAATATCCAAAATCAAAATACATGGTTAGATTCAGCATATCAAAGGACCCCAAGAATTCAATTTTTCACGAAATCAAATAAAGTTCAATTTTGGACCCTTTAGACCTCAATGTGGACCAGTTTGATAACCGGGCCCAAACATCAAAAATCTAAATACATGGTTAGATTAAGCATATATCAAAGAACCCCATATATACAGTTTTTGTTGAAATCAAACAAAGATTAATTTTGGACCCCAATTTGGACCAACTTGAAAATTTGGCCTAAAATCAAAAATTTAATACATGTTTAGGTTCAGCATATCAAAGAACCCCAGGGATTCAATTTTTGTTGATATCAAACAAAGTTAAATTTTGGACCACAATTTGAACCAACTTGAAAACTGGGCCCATAATAGAAAATCTAAGTACATTTTTAGATTCAGCATATATCAAATAACCCCAAGGATTCATTTTTTGTTAAAATCAAACTTAGTTTAATTTTGGACCCGTTGGACCTTAATGTAGACCAATTTGAAAACAGGACCAAAAATTAAGAATCTACATACACAGTTAGATTAGGCATATCAAAGAACACCAATTATTTAATTTTTGATGAAATCAAACAAAGTTTAATTTTGGACCCTTTGGGCCCTTTATTCCTAAACTGTTGGGACCAAAACTCCCAAAGTCAATCCCAACCTTCCTTTTGTGGTCATAAACCTTGTGTTTAAATTTCATAGATTTCTATTTACTTATACTAAAGTTATTGTGCGAAAACCAAGATAAATGCTTATTTGGGCCCCTTTTTGGCCCCTAATTCCTAAACTGTTGGGACCAAAACTCCCAAACTCATCCCAACCTTTCTTTTGTGGTCATAAACCTTGTATCAAAATTTCATAGATTTCTATTTACTTAAACTTAAATTATAGTGCGAAAATAAAAAAATATGCTTATTTGGGCCCTTTTTAGCCCCCAATTCCTAAACTGTTGGGACCAAAACTCCCAAAATCAATCCCAATTTTAGTGCAATTTAAGTATACATAAATAAACATGAAATCTTCAAATACGTACCCATCCATTGGTATGGTTTTGTCACCTTCATCATCGGAGTCATCAACTGTTACTATTTCAGTTTCAAACAGCTGGACATATGACCTAAGTAATAAATAAATCTTGGTTTGATTAACCTATTATTCATTCTGTTTTCCTTTTACTCAATGCTATTTTTATGTCTGTACTGTTTATATGAAGTTAGACATTTATGACACAACTTACGTTGAAACCTCCAGGTTAGGTACTTGTCACCAATACGGATATTCAATTGAAAAATACATATAAAGTATGCTGGATTTTGTATCAAATCTTTGACAAAAATATAAATAATCAACTATCACTTAGTTTGTCTTGTTCTTAATATTGTCTGAGTGTTCAACTGCGAAACACATGACTTTGCCTAGATGATAATCTACTATCTAGGATGCATGCAAATACAAGGTTAGATGAATCTACCATGTATAGTTATAACACTTCACATACACAAATTTTTCTTACGATTGCTTACGAATCTCAAAACTTTACCAGATTCATAAAACTTTCACAAGCTGCTGATAGGGCATTAAACCTTAACCAATCAATCAAACCTAAATCTTAAATCAATATCAAATACATTTGCAAAGTACTCGAATATATCCCAAAACAATCGGAAATGTATATTCATATACATCAAGAAAGTATTTAAATTTATTCCTAAACTTGTGGCCAACCAATTATAAACTATACTCAATCATTTGTAATTGATTCATAAAGCAATCGTATTCAATTACACACAAAAGACTTTTCACCATTCTTTAAGAATAGTGTTTGTGTTGTTACATTAAGTTAACAATGCTTTACAAATGACTAAGACTGGATGGCGAGCTATTTACGAATGAAGTTATCTAAAAACAATCAGCCATTTGTTGAAAATTATTTGACATGTCAAATCAGGGATCAGCAGAATGTATAAGAGTTGTTTTAAGAGTTAAATTCCAATGCTTGCTGTGAATGACAAAAAATTTGTAGATTTGTGAGCATTTATAAGAAAAAATTCTGTATGTGAATTGGTATTACTAAGAAAGATGTGAACTTTGAAGTAAACTTAAATGTAAGTCAGTCAACAGTCAGGGTATGACTCAAACAAGTGATTTCATTATCGCTTATTTCAGTGATTTTCAAATTTCAGTAATCACTTATTTAAGTGATTTTGGTGTTTTCTTTGATCTTCAAATGCTGATTTCACTAATTTTCCATAAAATGGCAATTTTTCTGTAATTTGTCTACATAGATCAAATATCTTAATCTTGATATATCAATTTCATCAGTGCGCTGGGGCAGTAAGTTAGTGTGCTGAAGCTTTTAAAAGAACCCTTGGGAATTTTTCTGTAATCAAATTTTCATTAACTACTCTATCAATAACATAAAAGTCAACACATTTATGTAACCTGATTTGTTTTCTTTATAATTAGAATGATTTACTTCAAGGTTTTGACCTTATCTACAGATTATTCCAGTTTAAGCATAATCCAAATAAATTGTTAAAACTGACATACTAATTTAGCAAAAGAGCATTTTGTATGTATTCAGTTGTTTTTCAATAGAATAGTTGTTTTTAAACCCAATGTAGATCTAGCTTGTGGATAAATTATCAAGAAAATGTTATAATCACTTTCATAAGTGATTTAATGTTTACATCTCAAATCACTTATTTCAGTGATTTTAAAAGTCTGTTTCTAATTTTGTAAACATTTTCATTTTCAATAGCGAAATCACTTTTAAAGGTGATCCTGAAATCACTTGTTTAAGAAGTAGCCCTGACTGGTCAAGTAAAAAATATAGGTAACAGTGATTCATTATATCAAGAAATTGTGTCCAGATTATCTACAAATAAAATACCTGTAAGTTGAAGGACATGCCAGAGCATCATTACCAGTAGATGACCGCAAGCTTAATCGAGATCTACGCTCTCTACGTTCTAAGCACGATGGATGAAATGTTATCTATAAAACAGGGTAATCCGTCTTAAAATTAACCAATTTCAAATTGTAAAACAATTGCAGAGTATTCTTGGTCAGCACATATAGCATTTCAACGTATCATACATGCATGTTATTTTAATTCATTTTGATTTTTTAACAAATGTATACTGCTTGTCATCTAAATCAGGTTTCACTTTCTAAGACCTACTGCTCACTATTTACAGATTCAGTTAATACTGCCATTTTTCTGAAATGAAATCTCCCTAGCCACTTTTGTTTTCTTTTTGACATTTCTTTAATAATAGTTTCGGCAGGCATTGAAATATCTGAATTGTCCATTACTAAAGATTACAGAAACTCAGTTCAGAACTGATACTGGTAGATTTAAATCAAAATTGATCACCTGTGGCGTAAAGAGCTATTTAGAACAAGAGATTGAAATAAATTTGGGGCCTTTCTTTTAATGCAATAACAAATTTTCAGTACTTGTTGTATGTAAAATGCAAATTTTGTAATAGTGCCTCCTAGAACATGTAGAATACTCTGTAACTAGTTTAATCAAAGTCCATTGAAATATATTAAATCGACAGTGCTCACAAGGATGAAACAAACTGAAAATTTTGAAGTTCTGTTTGCATATGACAATCAATCTAGGATCTTAAAAAAGCAATAACATTTGAGGTCATGATAAAGACTTATAATGTAATGAGTTTGTTAAAAAGATGCATGACACACATTTCATAATAAAACCTTTTCACATCCATTCTAATGGAATAGCTAAGTTACATGTAAATACTAACTGTCGGTGTGCCTGTATCTTCCGGATCACCTTCCACTATATCTTGACTTTGCACAGTTTTGGTGATGTCTGTTTGTGGTTTCTACAATATTCATAAAACTATATTATCCTAGTTCAATAAATTCCTTCAGGATTATTATCCTACAGGAGTGTGTCAAAAATACACACCAGAAACATACACTTCAAAATATTGAAGTAATATTTAGCACTAAATTCATAGAATACTGCATATAATAATTTATTAGTTTAAACATATTTAATTATACTGGATTGGGAAACAAGTTTTTCATCTTATATTAATCCTTTCCACTTGCAGGTGCTAGTGCTGCTTGTAGCGGCATTACCCTGCTCTTTTTTCGAAATCTACAAGGGTGTCTTTTACGTGCAAGAGATATGACTCTCTGAACACTAATTCAATTTATTGCATACAACATGTACAAAGAGCTGTTCGGGAAGTAGTTTCATACTGTACACTTAAAACTTATAGCACATCATGGAATGCTGTTTGCAATTGGATTTACATTAAACATAAACACTGTCATTGAAGCAAATGCCATTTTTTTTTTAAATAAAGCATATGTTGTGGAGCCCAACAATAACCATATTGTATATTTCCATGAGTGTTTATTCATTTCATCACAAAAACAACAACAAAAAGTATAAAACTTAAATCATAAATACTAACTGCGGATGAGCCTGTATTTTCCTGGTCACTGTTCATACTTGCATTTCTGTCTGCTTGGGGTATCTGCATATTAACACATGAAAAAAGAAGTGTACATTTAATTGCAATTCAACTCGAAATATCATGTTTACCATTAAAATAGCTTTCATATGCTTTTGACTTTGATACAATAGTTTACATGCAAAAATAAGCAAATAAATGCATATTGACCCCTTTATTTTGTTCTGTACCCCACTGCTAAGACCTATTGTTTGTTATTTTTTCATTTTTTGTTGTGAGGACTTTTTAAAGCTCTAGTAGATGAGCTCAACATTAATTTAGTGCTTATAAAACTGTGTAATGGTTTTCAAGATACAAGCAAAAACATGTGAAATTCTGACAGTTTTGCCCCTGATGATTTCATTGTAGCCCTAAATCAACTGAACAATTTGCAATTTTTTGGATCTAGCTAATGTACCGTTTTCCAGAGTCATAAGCAAAAATATGCGAAGAATACAAAACTTGAAGTATTTAAAGTGAGATACATCATGTACATCATGTACATGTACAATAAAACTGACAATTTTGCCCCTGCTAACTTTTTTGTAGATCTTAATGAGCTGAACAATTTGCAATTTTCATTTTGCAGTTTTCAAGTGCACAAAAGAGAAAAATTAAATAAAAGGCCATACCACCTGGACTGGTTAATATCAGATTGACTTTAAAATGTCTGTATGGGTAGATCTTATTATGTACTTATCAATTTAATCTTATACTAGAATTTTGATATCTGTAACAGTTTTTAAGTAAATACATGCAAAACCCAGGTGTTGGATGCCATGGTCTATTTTTAGCCATGGCAGTCATGTTTTTGACGAATCAAAATTTTCCTTACAATTTTAAATAGAAACCCTGATAATGTTTTTGCCAAGTTTGGTCCCAATCTGTTCAGTTATTATCAGAGTGGGAGAAGATTTTTATTTAAATTTATGACAAGGACGGACGCTCAGTGACAACAATAGCTCACATGGCCCTATGTTGTTTGCTCATTTTCAGACAATTTGGATACTCAATATTTTTTCTTTCCCTTTCCTAGACATCCACCCTCATAATTTTAATGCAAAGGTGTCATTTTTCTTCTGAAAAGTGTTAATATGGTAAATGTCACAACCATAAACAAACTAAAAAATCATTTTTAAAAATGCATGAATTTAGCTAACAAAGTGTGGTCATGAAAATATGTTTTATAAAAGAATGAACGTCAGCGAGTCAATCGATCTATATAAAAAAAAATTGTTGTAGGGGCAAAAGATATAAAATTTATTTCATGAAAAGCTTAACGTTAACATCATCATGATGGTCCATTTATCTGAATGTGTCACAAGATTGCTATTTAGTGTTACATGCACAATTGTTAATTACAAACTAGACTGTACTGTCTTCAAGGGAACCTGTATGTCGCCTGCATTTTATTGATAGCATTGCACACATTATTTATGTCCGCAGTCCACCATGTGTAATTTCAAAGTTTTTGATAAACAGGATGTAGTTGAGTGACAGTGCAATGAAAAACAATTCTAAAGGATAAAGCATAGAGATGCAAAATATCAAATGTCTGTACTGCATGTAGTTGTAAAGAAAACTGCAATGAAATTTTGCATACATATTTGACCAGCATGCCTTAAATATCAAAGTTTTTGGTATTAAATAGGAATTAAGCAAAGCCATGAAAATGCTTTACGCGTCATAGTACTTCCAGATAAAGCATTCTCCAAAATATTAAAAGTCTGCTGCATGTAGTTAAGAAAACTGCAATGAAAATGTGTGACAACATTGCGGTGCATGCGGCAAAGGTTTTGGAAAGATGGATTTTGTCAAAGTGACCCCTATATAAAAACAGGCGACATAAAATATATTATATGTATCAGTATATACATGAAGTGCACTTGGATAAGAATATTAATCTATAGGTACATAGAGTGAGTATGATAGGATTACCAAGCATTTCATACCTGTTGTGTGTCGAGTACGAATACAATTTTCTGCCACTGTACAAATATTGTTTTTATCCTGTATTTATAAAATGTACAAATTATTTTTCATACAAAACAGAATTACAGAAAGACATTCTTAAAAAATGATTCCATATGAACAGTGAACACATCATATAGGAAAGCATGAATCATGTAAAATTGAAATGGGTCAAAGACAGAAAGGGCCAGTTTTGTTAAAACAAGAAGAAGAGCTACAAACCTCACTCTGAAATCACATCTCATTGATGTGAGAGCCCATACAGAAGCTGCATACCAAATATGAAGAGCCTGCGATTTTAGTTCCTGAGATAAATATTAAAAATACAGTATTTCCTGCGACCAACATTCACATATTATAATTCAGCTGATTTTTCAACTCGCAAAATCCAGCCAAAATCATTAATCTAACTTGAAGGTAAAAGACCATCATCCTACATGTAGCAAGAGCAGATTTTATCACCTTCATGTGATCTATCCACATGCAAAATAATAAAAGCCTAAATCACAAATTTTAGGTACATGCTAGACATGATTTTGTTTTGAGTGGCAGCTGTAGACTGATTACTATAGTGCGACCACCACTAAGAAACGTTTGATTTATTGTCGATTAAAACTACATGTGTTATATCCTGTGTTCTATGGTTTTGAGCTCTAAAATGTTATGATGCTGCATAATTACCTGTAAAGAGTGTGTCTTGCCGAATACTGGAAGTTCCTCGTCTGTCATGTCTGTGTCATCTAATTTGTTTTGATCCATCATGTCCTTATCATTTTCAAACTAAAAATGAATTCATACTTGTAAAACAACTAGCTATCAATATTTTTGCAGTAATATACTATGTCACTAATTAGAAAACTTTTATGTGTGTTAACGAACATTGTAAAATCTGCACCTAAAATAAGAACATTACATTAAATTATATTTCTTTCCTTTAAATGGATATTGCAACTCCCTCAAGACTCATAATACATTTTGATGAGGGGGGGCAAGGGGTATAACTGTTATGCTGTTATGGGCCAATTTGAATCTTTGTTATCTGTTATTCTGAAGAAAAAAAATGCTGTTATCTGTTATTGACTATTTCTGTTGCTGTTATAGGACTTTTACTTTTTTTGTTATCTGTTATTGTGAGAATGTATTTTTTGTTAACTTTTATTGGACCCCCTCTTGCCCCCTCTTTGATGTTATTAATTCTTTAATAAATATTTTATGCCCATATTTTGTCATACAACTATAAGTAGGTGTTTTACTGTTTACTTTCTCAGGTAACAGTTAACTTTGTGATCAATGCTTATGTGTAGTTGTCCTTCATGTATAGTTATACAATATTAAACTGTATTTGTCATATAAGTAACATTATACTTTTAACATAAACAAAAATAACAACAACAATAAAATAACTGAGTGGAACACACACATATCTAAATATACACAAGTAAAACTAACTAAGAGTTCCCTGTCCTCAGTTCTTAAAAGACTGTTGTTAAAAACATAATAAAGGAACCTGTTTTTTCTGACACTTGGTTTATATTTGACGGATTTAGTAGGACTACTAGTTTTTCAGTATCAGATAGATTTGGAAACATAGCATTATCTATTGCCATGGCATTAAAAGGTTTTATATGTAAAGCATTATTGATTTGACAGTGGAGGAGAAAGTGATTTTCATCTAAGGTTTTACAAGTTGGACACGACGTAACGTTCTATTGTTTTGAGGTATGTTTAGATTATCTGCCCTTCAATGATCAAATTATGGTAACTAATTCTAACTTTTTGTAAATAAATGTCTAGTTTGTTTCAAAATTTGGATGAAGATAAAATTTTTGGTCTTGTTTGACTTTAATATTTTTGTATAAAAGAAAGAGTTTGTTATTTTCCTTTAAACTGTTCATGTTATTTTCCAGTAATTCTGAATTAAAGTTGCATGTAATATTCTTAATCAAAGTCTGTAGTTTTTCACTTGTTCCATATTTTCACAGGACACTATTTTTTGTATATCAATATTCATTTCTTGTGTTGAATCTACCAGAATTTTTCTAATTCCATTTTTTTGGAAATATTGTACAATGAATGATAAAATACAATGTACAAACCTCAGGGCCCTCGACGAGAACATAAAGCTTCCTTGACCAATCAGAGCCTTCAGCCCTATTCCATCAAATTTGAATGTTGATGGTACATTTGGTTTGGATAATTTTTTGTGTGAGCACGATAAAAAAATGATCTTGGTGGGATCTTTGTCAGTGCTGTCAAATATGTCAAGTAGTTTGTTTTTAATAGTGTCCTCTGTATCCTCCGAACTTATGTTAATTAATCCTTCTTCTAGGATAATATCTGCACACAGAATGCCTGGCAATTTTATATTTCCAATAAAACAACTTTATATGACTTTTCAAATAACTTCTTCTTCTTTTTCATTTGTTGTCTAATGTCTTTTCTGGAGGCAGCTCCCTGTATTGGTGAGAAATGTGTCCTTGGGTGTGAAGTGGCTTTTGACGACTTAAACACAGAAGTAATCTGCTGAGCCAATCCACTTGTACTTGGCCTGTTGCCAATGATATCTCTTGCTTGTCCTATATTAAGTAAATATTATCATAGTAAAATTAAAAAGATAAAATTAAAGCAGTTGGCGATTATCATGACAAAATTTTAAACTAAACAATTATTTGGAAAGATATTACTTCAGGTACATGTATCCCAACTTAAAGACACAGATGAAGACGGTATCATACCATAATTTTTCAACACATTTTTTGGCCGTCATGTACTCAACTAAAAGTACTGAAGTTTAAATTAGGTATCAAAAATCCTTTCACCCTTTTTATCATCTGTTTCAACCCTTATTTTCCAAAACAGTAGAAAGCTCAAAATCACTCACAGTCGTCGTATAGTACTCAGATATCTTATTTTCAAAGTTCCTAAAGAACAATCAACTAATACTTTTAAATCCTTCGATAGTATTGCAAAAAATTCATGAGAATTTGCTCAAAATATATAGGTTTAAAAGAGCCTGTTCGAGACATAATTCATTGAACTTTTTTCATCAATCTGCAACAAAAGTGGGCAACTGATCTTTGCCAAGCTATTAGGTTTTTTGTTGAGTTTCATCAATACAAAGAGCTCAGCACCTGTACATCCTGTAGTTCTGTTGTACAAAAAAATAATTGATTTTTCTACCAACCATGAATGTACATACCAGCACATTCTGCTGTTGTTACAACAATATATCTTCTTGTTCCCCAACCTCCATCTGGAGAAGAAAACCCTCTTGTATCAGCTGCAACAGCTTTCAACACCCTCCTACATGGTACCTCAAACCCACTGCTGAAGGAAACTGTGATTTGAGTGTCTCCCTCTCCAAAACATCTTCTTTAAGTGGCAATAAGACCTCAGCATCATAACAAAGTTCACTATGTGAAACCTTTATATGACCTGACATCATATAAACCTAAAACAGAAATATGGAAACCAATTATTGATCAGAGCCTGAATCGTTCACCTAAAATATCATGACAATTGCCACCAAATATTTGAAATTTGGGAACACAACTGGACTATTTTAACTCACTTGTGCATATAATACTGGTTTCCATTGGCATTGATTTTGAATATTTTTTCTAATACATGTATATCCCTATCCTCTCCTCTCTATTTATATTTCACAGGCACTTGGGTTCCCAGCCAGATATACAGGGAAGTAAGAATAGTCCATTTTATAAAATTAGCAACCACGGGCCTGTGTTACAATGTATCTGAGTGCCCAAGAAACCCATAATGGCATTTATAACAAGAAGTAATTGTAACAAGATGCTGTTACGAACTTACGAAGTCTCCCAAACAAAGCTCCCTTAATTTGCAATTCCTATGGTCACATATTCATTTGATTTGTTTTATTGTCCCATACAAGAACATATATATGGTCTAGGTACAAAGATCTTGATCGTTTACAATTTATCAAACATGAGGGGCGGGGTGACCCTCACAGACTTTACCTATATTTCATTTGAATTGCATTGTTATCCCATGCAAGAATATGGTTAAGGGTGGGATCTTGACCATTTACAATTTAACAAACATAAGGGGATGGGGGTGCTCCCCATAGACATCCCCTACATGTAATATTTCGTTTTATTTGTTTTATTGTCACATACAAGAATAAATGGTTTAGGGGTGGGGATCTCAACCATTTAAAATATGTTCAAACATGATGGGGTAGGGGTGACCCCGATGGCAATCTCAATTTTAATGTATTATCAATTGAATATTCAATTAATAAATTAAGATGAAAGTTGTAGTGCAAGATGACTGAATTCAGTCATGACTTTGGTATACAGATAACTGGGACAAATAGATTTTCATCAAAATTAGTCACAATTTAACAGTTTGAATAAAACGTAAATTCTCATTTATTTTGTTTTTGAACATGCTAAATAAAATATTGTTGTACTGTTTTCTCTGGCTTCTTGCATATATGTTACTGCATGGTCCTATTTAAAAAAAATAGTATATCCAGCTTCAGATTACACAAATGGAAGCAAGTACCCATTGTGCCTTATATATTAAAAAAGGGACTGAAATCCTCAGACTAAAAAAATAGTATATGTACATTTGCAATCGTGTACTTCTCACAAAATAGCTGAAAATACTTAAAGACAACGATTTGCATCAACAGGAGTCAAATTCTTCTAAGATATGGGGAGAAACCTCAGTTATCTAAATTTTAAGGAGGTGTTATTAAGCAGATTCTTGCATACTCTCCCTATTTGACAAAATCAGAATATTGACAAGTTGAAACAGAATGTGTTATAAACAATTCACCAATTGAAAGTTACAGACAATGGTATACAATAAAATGTCCAGTATTAGACAGGCGTTAAAAATGACACTTTTCTGTCAAACAAAGAGCCATAAATCCTGTTCTTGGGCTTATGCATTTTAAGCAAAAGTATCCATACCGAGGTGCCATAAAGAGAGAAAATCAATGGATGGAGAACAAAACACCAACAAGATGGTGACACATTCAACATACAATTTGGAATATTTACTTGTATATTAAAGGACTAATTCCCCTCCCTTCCCCATTTTCCTAATGTAAATATAAATTTAATCCATTCAAAATATAAAACAAGTGAAACTACAAGCTACTGCTCACTGATGATACCCCGCCGCAAGTGGATAATATTAATAGTGTAAAATATGCAAGTGTTCGGTAAACAGGAAGTTGTTGAGTGATGAATCTGAAAACACATCACACAGTATAGCTGACTTATATAAACCCTGAAACCAAATTTCAGAAATCATTGTATTGTAGTTCCTGAAAAAATGTGATGAAAATTTTCAACTTGGCTATCAAAGACATGTGTAAAATCATACAAGTATTCGGTAAACAGGAAGTTGTTGAGTGATGAATCTGAAAACACATCAAACGGTATAGCTGTATTACATAAACCCTGAAACAGAATTTCAGAAATCATTGTATTGTAGTTCCTGAGTAAAATGCAAAATATTCATGGGACGGACTGATGGATGGACAGACAGAGTTAAAACAGTATACCCCCTTTTTAAAGCGGGGTATAATCCTAATCAGTGCTAACAAGTTGGAAACGACAAATTTTCAATCATATAAAGGGCAATTTCTCCTTGAAATAAAAGTGAATCTGGCTGAAATTCAAAATTGTCCTATGAGAGGCTATGAATAATATATAGCTCGTGTATAAATATGAACAAAATATGCTGACAAATAAAAGTTCTAGAGAGCTAACAATTCCTGAAGAAAAATATGTTTTGAAATATGCAAAGACATATAGTAATTATTAACCACAGTGGGGCGTTGAAAAAATCTACTTGGGATTCAGAGATGGGAACTAGAACACATTCCAATTTTTCCATAAACGGCCATTGTGGTGCATATTTCGCACTTTTTACATTGGTTATTAGATGTACCCCAACTGTTTCCAACAAGTGTTTCCATCTGATGAACCTGCTGTCAACTTCCAGTTCTGGTTTGCGGATTTTTTATAAACAAAGCGAGCACTTTGTGGCAAATAAACCAAGATTTCTATAGAAAATCCACAAAATTTCAAACATAGATTACTCACTTGCTTTTCTAAAATGTGCTTGTGTTTATCAAGGATTTATATAGTAGGACTACTATATAAATCCTTGTGTTTATTAATTGTTTACAAAAAATATAAGCAACCTATAAATTCCCAAACATCTGAGTGGTGCTGAGCCAGTCAAGTGCACCCTAAAAGGTGTACTTAATTTGAGCTCATTTTTTATTTGTTTTAACCATTATTATAACTACAGTAATAAACTTGTTTTGAGGAAATTTCGAGCAATACTCCGATATCTATCAGTTATTAAATTGCCTTATTTGAGGGAACAAGATTAAAAGAAAAGGCTGTGGATCCATGTTCTAGTCTAAATAATTATGACGTCTGGCAAGGCTATTTTGGTCGCAGGAAGGCGTCCAAGAAAAAAAATCAAAATAGCCTTGCCAGACGTCATAATTATTTGGACTATGGATTTTCTATAAACTTTCCATATGTTTAGTATTGAATCAACACAAGGGTACATAATCCTAACAGTAACACTAACAGTATCAGCCTGCAATGCCGGACTCGCATGAACGCAAGATTTAGTTAGTGGGGCGACGCGTTTTTTTAATTCTTGGTCATGCATTCGTGTTGAGAAAGAAAGGGGGAATGCAAACAGTTATACAAAACGTTACCTTCTCATATATAGATATCAACAGCTAATCAAACCAGGGGAGTTCATAGAGAACGTGCCAACTTCAACATGTGAGTCAAGCAGGGCTGCCCGACTATATCGACCAATCACAAACGTTGTTGCAA
Organism: Mytilus coruscus; assembly: GCA_017311375.1. Taxonomy (NCBI): domain Eukaryota; kingdom Metazoa; phylum Mollusca; class Bivalvia; order Mytilida; family Mytilidae; genus Mytilus; species Mytilus coruscus. Next base: position 46,612 of record JAASAO010002880.1, read on the forward strand.
ATTTGACCTTGTGACGTCAAACAATTTCCCATAATGCAATTATTGCATATAAATAAAAATTATTGCATATAAATAAAAACGACAATTATACCAATTGAATGAAAAATATTGCATTACAATGACAAGTTATACAAATTGAATAAAAATATTGCATTTGAATGACAAATTATACCATTTGAATGAAAAATTATACCATTAAAATAAAAATATTGCATATAAATGAAAAATTATACCATTTAAATGAAAAATATACCATACAAATGAAAAATATTGCATATAAATGAAAAATATTGCATATAAATGAAAAATATTGCATATAAATGAAAAATATACCATACAAATGAAAAATATTGCATATAAATGAAAAATATTGCATATAAATGAAAAATATACCAATTAAATGAAAAATATTGCATTTGAATGAAAAATATCAAATTTTGCAACCAATACCATGCCATAGTAATAAAAATATTGCATATAAATGAAAAATTATACCATTTAAATGAAAAATATACCATACAAATGAAAAATATTGCATATAAATGAAAAATATTGCATATAAATGAAAAATATTGCATATAAATGAAAAATATACCATACAAATGAAAAATATTGCATATAAATGAAAAAATATTGCATATAAATGAAAAATATACCAATTAAATGAAAATATTGCATTTGAATGAAAAATATCAAATTTTGCAACCAATACCATGCCATAGCCAGAGTGTAATCGTGAAGTTGATGGTTTTCTTAAAGTAAACTATTTGATTTGAGTAAATGAAGGGCAAATATAGGTAATTTTTCTACAACTTTTACACTTTCGGAATTTATCTCTAAAGATTTTCTTGATTGTTGATCGTGTATATGTATTTGACGAAATTATTTAAGGAGCAAGTTACAGGACATGAAGTGACAATTTTTTTCTTTGTACGTCACACAGGTAATAGAAAATAAATTTGTCGTTTACAGTATGAAGAGGTGCAGCTAACGATTTCTACATGAAAAATAAACCATTGTCTGAAGTTTATACTAGAAGTGTTATGTCGCTCAGGTAATACGGGACATTGAATATGTTAGCATTAAACATTGAAAAACAAATATTAGATATAACTTATTTAGATGTACTTTTTGACTTATACATAACTATTTCTTGGTTTTAAGAAGTGTATTGGATACAGAAGTCTGATTGGAAGAACTGCACGACTCCCCCTTTCTACCATTTTGTTTAATAATGATACAATCAATGTTCAAATTTCCCTTCCAATTGAAACCCTCTACATTAACCATGATGATATCAAGACTCCAGCCAGTTATACAAGATTTAGCACAAAAATCTTAACCAGAAGCAAAGCTGCGTTTCTATGTTTCCAATGAGAAATCAGGTCATGTACAAAATGGTTAACGGACAGAATGTTATACTGAGGCTGGCATTTTATTGATGCTTTTTCTGAGGCAAGATCTGCTAACTCATCCAAACGTTTTGAATCTTGTTTGTCAATTACCTTGAATGAAGCAATTCTCCTTTTCAAACAAGTCTCTATAAATTCCGGTGAACTGAATCTGTGTTCAAATCGTTCCCATAATCTATGACAAACGAGACGATTTTAATTTTGAAATTATCAATTTCCCCACCTTAGTAGCAATATACCAACTTCACCTGCATATGGGATATACATTTCCCAACTTATTCGGTATTCAAGAGCTTGCAGCTCCTACTCAGACTTTGTAAAACGTCACCAGTGTCTGAGCAGAAAGTTGATGAACCAGGGTATGTCAAAGAACGTCTTGTCCTTTTTCTAAAAAGTTCATCGGAAGGTACCAAGAACATGTTGATAAATATTCCGTATCAACTTCACAAATAATACACGATGGTCTTGAAGTATAGATTTTGCGTAGTGACGTTGTTTATCATCTTAATAACGTGTTATAGTATTCTTTTATTTGTCTTAATTAATACTACTTTTATTGTTAAGCTCAGTTTTTGATATATCCATTTGACGTGACTCTGTGCTTATGTATCCCGTCATACTTTGAACGACAAAATTATTTCATTTTTAATATTACTTTTACTGTCAAGTCTGTTTTTGTGATATACATTTGACATGACTCTGTACTATGTATTCCGTCATAATTTGAACCACACTATTAGTTTATTTGTTGATATTGCTTTTGCTGTTGGGTCTGTTTTTGTGATGTCCATTTTGCGTGACTCTGTGCGTATGTATTCTGTCATACTTTGAACGACAAAATTGTTTTATTCATTGATATCACTTTTGCTGTTGAGTCTGTTTTTTGTGATATACGTTTGACGTGACTCGGACTTATGTGTCCTGTCATGATTTTAACCACACTATTATTTTATTTGTTAATGTTGCTTTTGCTGCTGGGTCTGTTTTTTGTGATGTCCATTTTGCGTGACTCTGTGTTTATGTATCTCTTTATACCTTGAACGACAAAATTATTTTATGTCTACCTGTGCGAATTTCAAACGCGCGATTTTACGCCAGTACTTAAAACCTTCCATCCTTTATAGGTGGATTTTACATAGATAAATAAAATCGTATGATATAAGCATAATGAGGATGTTAAATTTGATGTATGCCCCCTTTTGTGCTTCTTCGTAACATTTGTTTGTTTTTATAGTGATTAAGATGATAACACAATGTTGACTGCTGTAATCCTATTTTTGACATTTTTACCAATTGTGTCTGTTTGTTTTGTTCACGCATCGTTGTCAATATAATGGAATTTGATACGACTGTCATACAAGTGAGAGGTTTGGCTAGCCATAAAACCAGGTTCAATCCACCATTTTCTACATAAGAAAATGCCTGTACCAAGTCAGGAATATGACAGTTGTTATCCATTCGTTTGATGTGTTTTTGATTTTGCCATTTGATTGAGGACTTTCCTTTTGAATTTTCTCGGAGTTCAGTATTTTGTGATTTTACTTTTTCCCATATGTTGTTGACTGCTACGAATGTAGGACAGAAAGTCACAGGACAAACAGTCACAATTCAGTTTTAAGATTATTTTTCTTTAAACAAGAAAACACTTATTTTTGAAAATATTTTTTGTATCTTTCTTAAAATTTTATATATGAAGCAACTTTGTAAATAAGATTTATTTAATAAATATCAATAATGATCAAATAATTGTTATGAAAACAAAATGTCAAAGTGGCTTGGTACTTAAATGGCTACATTTTGCCAATTAATATACCCTTCGCAGGATTAAAATTTAACACATTTGCATTTATCAAGGTTTAGGAGCAATTTCCTTAACTTAAAATGAATATATGTTATAAAAAGAAAATATTGTGAAATATATTTATACAATTGTCAAAAAATATCTGTGACTTTCTGTCCGTTTACCGACTGCTACATTAGTATGTACACTAAATTACTTGTGTAACTGAACTGATTATGGTTTATTATTGTATTATAATTATGTATATGATAACTCCAACATCCAACATTTATACACACCACATTCATTCAATGCGCATTCAGAATGTGTTTAGAGGTCTATATCTATATCATTCAAACTGAAAAAAAACAGCTTCACATTGGTTTAAGTAAAAGTAAAATCACAAAAATACTGAACTCCGAGGAAAATTCAAAACGGAAAGTCCCTAATCACCGACAATGGCAAAATCAAAGGATAAAACACATCAAACGAATGGACAACTGTCATATTCTTGACTTGGTACAGGCATTTTCAAATGTAGAAAATGGTGGATTGAACCTAGTTTTATAGCGCTAAACCTCTCACTTTTATGACAGTCGCATCTAATTCCGTTTTTTTTATAACGATGCGTGAACAAAACAGACATAATCGGTAAAATAGTCAAAATATGGTTACAGCAGTCATCACTGTGTTACAATCTCAAGACAAACAAACATTTTCTTTCTCTTTTGTAACTGTACACGTATACCTAACAACAAAATTATTTTCATTTACCTGTGTTTAAAGTTATTGCAAATGGCTGATACTTTTGTTCGAGCATATTGTTTTTCTTAAATTGTTTACATTTCATACCGATATAACATGTTACTTTTATTATTCTTCCCTTAGTTTATTTATTTTGAATTTACATTGTATCATAGGTCAAATTTATTTGTTCAGTGTATGTTCAATGGTGTAAATATGTCCTTTGATTGAGTTAAGCTATTTCAGTTGATATTTTATAGTGTGTCTTTCTATGTTGTGATGTTACACTATTGTTTCAGAAAAAGGGTGAAGGTTTGGTACCATTAAAACGTTTAAACCCGCTGCATTTGTTTGCACCTGTCCTAAGTCAGGAATCTGATGTTCAGTAGTTGTCGTTTGTTGATGTGGTTCATAAGTGTTTCTCGTTTCTCGTTTTTATATAGATTAGACCGTTGGTTTTCCCGTTTGAATGGTTTTACACTAGTAATTTTTGGGGCCCTTTATAGCTTACTGTTCGGTGTGAGCCTAGGCTTCGTGTTGAAGACCGTACTTTGACCTATAATGGTTTACTTTTATAAATTTTGACTTGGATGGAGAGTTGTCTCATTGGCACTCATACCACATCTTCTTATATCTATATAAAAAAACACAAAAAGCATCTATCAAATTTAAAAACACATTCCTTGTTTCGCGTGTTGGGCGTCAGAAATGCAAACGTCACAAAAAAGAAATTTTGTCGTTCAATGTCTATACAAAACAATTATAATTTCACATGGAGATGGTGGTATGCAGGGTTATAAAATCAAAAGTTATGTTAGAATTAATTACAGACACAGACCGAGATTAAAATTATCCAGCAGTTCTTTAGAATTTAATAAGAATCCATATATGGTTAATACTTCTACGCGAATGAAATAATTTTGTCGTTTGTCGTCCAAAGTATTATCAAATTTATAATAAACAATAACATAATGACATATTATAGAACAATAACATAATGCCGGGATCTTTAAAAGTACAGAGAAAGCATCTCTTCTATGTTTTGATTACTTTTACTAGGATAGCGACAAACTGCGTGAATACGGATAAGTGTAAGGAAAACCCCGACATCCATTTCTAATCGGTTCGGGTTATTTCTTGCCAAAATGGCATAGCGGAAATGAAACATCTAAGCTGTAAACATTATTTATGTTTGGGATATCAATCACTTATCCAAAAGCAACGGTAGCAAATATTGAATCATATGGTACTTTCAGTAGTTTTAAAGACACTCGGTATTCTATGCTCTCTTTTCGTCCGCTTATATTTGGAACACTTGTGTCACTTGTAGTAGTTTCTATTCTAGCTTAAATCTTGCATTACTATGTAAGTGCAGTCGCGGATCCAGGGTGGGGTTCCGGGGTTGGAACCCCCTTTTTGGACGATCAATGCATTTGAATGGGGACATGTAGTTGGAACCCCCTCCTTTTGTCCTGGGTTACCTTTTGAGGTGCTTTTATTCCTGTTTTTCGAAAAGACTTATTTTAAACCACATTGGAACAACTCCGAAAAAAATCCGGAAACTTATTGTCAGTGCTAATTTCACTTAATAAGAACGATTAAAGTAGCTTAGATCGTGTTATTAAGTCTTTACATGTCAAAGATGAAAACTTTTTTTATACATTTGAATTAGTGAAAAAAAAACAAGCGTATAACGATGAATCAACTTTCGTTAAAACACGCTTCATGACATTACCATGATTACCATGACTGGTAAAAAATGTCTTTTCTGGAGGCAAAAGCCATACAAGCTAAGCAATTACGGCATGTCGAGTCATTTGAGCGTGCCGATATTGTTTTTAATGACGCAAATTGTCAGGCAAGCCTTCCAGTGGTGAGTTTACTCTTCATAACAACTAAATGTTAATTGAGGAACATTTAAGAAAGTTTACCCAATGCATATTATGGAAAGATTTTCATTGAATATTTTTTGCACTTATTTGTAATTTTTTTAAGCTACAGAAGTGAGGCAGAGAGGCTTCTAGCTCTCCACGGGGGCCATACAACATCCATATAGATACAAAAAGAAAAACAACCAGGGGGTTAAAGTTAATTATACAGACAAAATTGATGAAAGAAAACACAAAAGAACAGCATTGGCTGTAGCTAAATCAAGAGCTGTATCCAAGTTGAAACAAATTGCTCTTAAATTAAAAGAACTATTCTTTGATCCAGTTGACACACTTTTCATAATCAGAAGAAGGGGATCAGATCACGTACCACAAGAGGCTGTGAGAGCGACAGGAAACCGGATTTATTAACATTTATTTGAGACCTTGCATTTTTCAATATCACAAGGACCATAACTGATGAACGGTGAAAGTGAAAATCGTCAATTTCAAATTTGACCTCCATTTTGTCATCAATAACAACATATTAAAATTTGAAAAGCTTTGGTTGAACAGTTCATGAGTAAATGCACGGACAGGACTGGAAACACTATTTTTCAATCTTTCAAGAACCGTAACTCCTGAACGGTAAATGTCAAAATCGTCATTATTGAACTTGACTTCCATTTTGTCATCAGTAGCAACATATTTTACTTTTAAAAGCTTTGGCAGAAATTTCATGGTTTGGATAAAGTAAAATCAATAAGAATGGCAATGGAATCTACAAGAGGTGACAAGAATCAACAACCTTCCTATAATGAAGATATCAGTGAAGATGACACCATTTTCGATCTTATAGAAGAGCTGGATTTCAGTGACACATCACAAACATTCGATGTAGATAAAATAATAGCAGATGAAAACAACAATGAATCTCAAGATGACAATATGAGGCAACAATTAGAGGTATCTGATAGACAATCATCCAACGAAGAACTACCAGCTGAGCATATGGAGACGACATTTTAAAGAAAATTTGACCACTTTTAATAATTGTATTTGATGTTACCTTAAATCGGTCATTTTTCAAGATACCTTTATAAGATTATATTTAACAAGATTCAACCACTTTTATGATAATTTTATTAGATGTAACCTTAAATCAATCGCTTTCTTAATCGATAATTATGTAACATTTTACAAGATTCAACCACATGTTATAGATAAGGTGTAATATATAACCTTTAATCCACTTTGTCTTATAGATAATTATATCATATGACATATTTAGTCTGCCACTTTTCTAATTGTACAATTATAGTATCTATATTTGGTACGATAATGTATTTCACAGATGTATGATGAGTTTTTATTTAACGACCTTGGCTGGCTATAAATGTACATCCCTCGTACGGTCGGTAATGTACCTTTTCTTCAATTTCCAAAACATGTTCACTTACCCTAGATTTGGTAAAACGTTTCCCGTTTTCAAATTATAATATTTCAGTAAAATAAGCTAAACTTTAATATAAATGTTTAATTATTTGCAATGCAAGAATCTAATTTCTCTAATTTTTGAGCTATTTTCACATTTCTTGACCGGTGTGAGAAAAATATTTCTCATCACTAGTGAAAAATCTGTTCTCGGCAAATGATTGGTCGAATCTTAATTGTGACGTTAAAAATAGATTGAGAAAACTTGGTAAGAGTGCAAATGAGAAACTCTTTCCAACCAAGGCCACACTTAAAAATATTTTGGTTAGCCCAAACCCTACCCAAAGGTAGAGACTGTGGGTAGGTAGGTAGGCATTTTTTTTTTTTTTTTTTCTTCAGCAAAGATAGATTGAAGTGTAAAATGTTCTTACTATTAATGCTATCTGATTAAAAAAATTTTCACATCAGGACAATAGAAGATTTTGAGTAGGCACCTTTTTTCTGGGTAGGTAGGGTTAAGGAAAACAAACACATTTTTATGACCCAAGTCACAATTTATAACCATTATAGCTTTAAGTATCATGTAGTCATCTATTCTCAATAGGAATCAGTTCTCGATAACAATGCGCGTGGTTAAAATAGACATATTTCGCGAAATCGCACATGTTTTTATTTGTTGGGATTTCAAGGACAGAACAAAACTCGCTGAGCAAGCAATAATTTCACCATTTCAAGTTTTCAGACATGGTACAACAGTAGAAAGAATATTTTCCAAATTTAACCTACTTTTCCTTATTTCCAAAACTACCAACTTCATCCCTCTGTTCATAAATAGCACGATTTTAAATGTTAAAAACTTAGCTCAAAAGAAGGTCAAGTCCACATGCGTAATACAAAACTGTTAGATGTGGTGGGATGTCGCTAAGGAAAGAAATCTATGGAACATAGTTTGGGCCATATCTTATAAGTTTTAAAGTTAATTCACTTAATTATCGGAAAAGTAATGCCCTTAAATATTGTTACTGTGACAGTAAAATATTAATAACAGCTGTGACAATATCTTGTAAGATATAAGAATTGGTTCAATAATTTAAAGCCATCTAAAATATATTAAAGATTAATATTCAATGCATATTTTGTCCTTGAGTGATAATAATTTAGGATATCTGTTAAAGATGTCCAAATTGATGGATAAGGCTAAAATTTTGTAAAAAATATTTGTTTCTAGAGACAAATGATACTTAATTGATATTTTCTTCAATCTGCGCAATTTTAAATCCTCTAATAATATCAAACATGCAAACCATACTATATTTTTCACAACTATCGAGAACTGATGACGTATTGCACACAATGTCAAAATTGAGCACATCAACAGATGTTTTGATTTTTCTTGATTAACATAAGGGAAATAAATACAGTATCTACTAAATTAACATAATCAACTTTGAGCACATTTATTTGAAGAACTGGCCCTACGTGGAAAAAGTTTGATACACTATCGAGAACCGATAACACTAGGATATGGTCAACACAAGAGTCGAAAACAGCAAGCTATAAAGGGCCCTATAAAAAAATCTATAAAATGCTTGTTATTTTTATATGACCAACCAACAAAAAATTTCAGTTGTATATTGCTATCACGTCTTAGTGTGCGTCGTTCATAGACATTTGGTTTTCGGACAAGTATAAGTAAATAGGGCCATTTTGTCAAATGAGTGGGCCATTCGTTTACAATAAAAAAAAGTAAAAGAAAGTGTATATTTCAGCAAAGAGGTGTAGTGGTAGTAACCTGTATGATTCTAATTGATATCATGGATATTGTTCCTTGCGATTTTGTAATTTCAATTTCAATGAATATACAATAACAGAAATAATAGCAAGCTTACTTAAAAGATTAAGAAGAGAAAATTCTCGTCTGTACTAGCCAAATTTCAGAAATTTAAAGTTGTTTATAAACATTTATATCATGAATGATGGTTAATTAGTTATACTGCATGTTGCTATTATTACCATAGGAAAACACCGAGACGTCCCCAAAAATATAGGTACTCCTATCATTGGAGGAACACTACACAGCTGTGTACACACACATGGCGACACGAAACACGATCGGAAATCCATTGGACGATATCTAAACGTTTCAAAACGAAGTGAAAATATTGTGCGCCATGTGGGCGCTTTCATTTGTCACTGTGCACCATTTCTGGTCGATAAGCGCAATTGGCGCATGGCGCACGTCCTTCCTGATCACTGTACAACCCTTACATCCCAAAATTGGTTTCCATTCTCTAACTTTAGTTTGCCTCAACAAAATGTTATGAAACTTATACACAAAGCTCAGATCAAGTATGAATTTGGGTGGCTACACTTTTACTGTTTTAGAGTTATGTCCCTTTACAAATGGAAAAGTTACTGAATTTTACATTTCAGTTTTCTAACTTTAGTTTGCCTCAACCAAATGTTATGAAACTTATACACAATACTTATTGCCACAAAACATACATCAAGATTCAATTTTGGGGCATCAATTTTATCATTTTAAAGTTATGCCCCTTTACAAATGGATAAATTGCTAAATTTTCATTTCCGTTCTCTAACTTAAGTTTGCCTCAACCAAATATGAAACTTATGCACAATACTTATTACCACAAAACACAGATCAAGTTTGAATGGTGGTGGTGTCACTTTACCATTGTAGAGTTATGACCCTTTACAAATGAAAAAATTGCTAAATTTGGGTAGCGTCACTTTTACAGTTTTATACGCCTGTTTACGGGACATGGTATACCGTTGTCCGTCGTCAATATGTTGGACGTTAACTCAAGAATACTTTCACCAACTTGCAAGAAATTTTGGTGAATTGTTTATATCTACATCCCTTTCGATTTTTATAAATTTTAGATTTTACGTTTCCGAGTTACAGGGTTTTATTCATAAAAAATGGGTTTTCTAGTCTTTGGACAATAACTCAAAATGCTTTGACAGCAGTTCTCAGTCATGAAACTTTGGTGAATTGTTTATATCTATTGATGTAAAGCTCCTTTAGAATTTTATAAATTTTAGATTTTACATTTCGAGTTATGGGGTTTTATTCATTAAAAGGGGATTTTCCAGTTTTCACACAATAACTGTAAAATGCTTTCAGCAAATCTCATGAAACTTTGGTGAATTGTTTATATCTATTGATGTACTTGATGTAAGCTCCTTTTGATTTTCATAAATTTCTTATATGACATTGAGAAGAAATTGAACTTTATTATTTGAAAATGTGTCAGGCTTATCATGCAGTCATGGCACAGCTATTTATTTGAGCTATGTCTCTTCATACGTTTTATGCCAGCAGGGGCATCATCGTTGTCTTATGGACACAATCCCCAAAATTTTGTCATGTCAAGTAAAATCTGTGCTGTAATATACTAGTGGAGCACAAAATATGATTTTCTCAGACTTGAGGCACTTTGTAGTGTATGAAGTTGTATTACACTAAAGCATTAACATGGATTCTCTGTAAATATCAACCATGCCAGATATAGGGTGTGGCACGCATACTCTCAGAAAAGCTTTAAACTTTGTCAATTATCACACTTTTATGTATAAATGAAAAAATAATATTGATATTGTTGCTATTGACCATGGTTGCCATGGTAACAGGATATTCTAATTTTACCTTCAAAATTGCTCCTTTTCAACTATGAAATAGGGCTACTTTGGGCATTAATATCCACTTAAATAGCAATATATTGGTTAAAATACCTATTATTTATATGAATATCATTATAAATTGATATAATGACTGAATTTAAAATATAAAATATTTAATGTTACCCTCACTTGATCCTTGGATACATGGAAGAGTTCAACAGGTATACGTAATACCCAATTTAGACAGTTTTTGAGGATGTATAGCAAACTTACGCATCCATGTTGGAATAAGACATTATACTTTCCATTGAGGCAACATATCATAGTTTCGATATATGGAATAAAATTCTTGGGTATCTTGTTTCCAAGGGTGGTAACCATGGAAACAAAACAGTTAAAATTTCAAATTTTTTTCAGTTTCTTCATTTTAAAATGTAATTAAAAGTTAATCAATAACTTATTTAATCTTACATTACCTGTTATTTATTATTTACAGGAGAAAAACAACTTAATAACAAACAATAGGTCTGTTGCTATGGAAACAGGGCTTTCCAAATAGCAATTTTTAGCCGAAAATTGTAAAAATTTGTAAAATCTGCAAATTTAGAAAAAAAACAGAAGATTAAATCAAGTTAAGAATTAAATTGGCATTATACAGACTAAAATTTATGTTCAACTTAAATCTGGTATTGAAAATGGTTACCATGGAAACATGTGGAATATATCTGAAGATCTGCAATATGGTCTAACGCGTCAATTTGTTTGGACGAAAATCAAAATCAACACTTTTTGCTTGTTGCAATAAATTTGAAGTGTAAACAAATGCTTAAAAATATCTCATGTAAACATTTGCACTGGTTTCAATGTTGTCATGATGTTTTCTATAGCCTTGATATGCTAAAAAAGACAATGCTATTTCACAGATTTTAGTTGAAGTAACCATTTTGTCTTAATAAAAATTTAAAAAAATATTTGATGAGTATTTCAACAAAATAGATTTAAGAGATAAACAAAAGTCATCTTACAAAGATAAGAGCCTGTAAATGTGGCAATAAATTTGAATTGATCAAAATGCCACCTGTAATTTTGAGGAATAACATAAAGTGACACAGACAAAATAAAGTTTTTATTCATAAATAATGCAGTCAATATTTACAAAGACACAAATATTTGAGCCAGAGCTTTTTACATGTATATCATAAAATAACTGTATACAGTAGTTAAACATAAAAACTTTATCATAAACTTATCTTTAACTGTAGTTTAACATTAAATTTTTTCCTTATTTTATGTATGACAGTACTGGAAAATTTTATAAACAAAATGAAATAAATATCTTTAAAACATATTTAGCTAGGATTTTGATTAAAATCATAACAAATTTAAATTATATGCTAATCTTTCAAATAGTGATTCATTAATTTTCATAATTTTCAAAAAATATTTATGCAACATTGAGTGATTCAGGAACTTACAAATACCACTAAATGAAATGTTTTCAAACATCAATAAAATGCTCCGCAGGGCGCAGCTTGATACGACCGCAGAGGTCGAACTCTGAACAATTGGGGCCAGTATGGGCACAACATTCAAGCTTGATATAGCTCTGAATTTGGATTGTGATTAAATATTTGACACAGCATAGGTTTCTGACACAGAATGAATATGGTCTAATGAACTTAAAAAATTTAAATTTACCTATTATGGTCCAATATCCAAAATCTAAATACATGGATTGATTCAGCATATCAAAGAACCCCATATGTTCAATTTTTGTTGAAATCAAACAAAGTTTAATTTTGGACCCCAATTTGGACAAACTTGAAATCTGGGCCCATAATCATAACTCTAAATACATGTTTAGATTCAGCATATCAATGAACCCCAAGAATTCAATTTTTGTTAAAATCAAACCAAGTTTAATTTTGGACCCTTTGGACCTTAATGTAGATCAATTTTAAAACGGGACCAAAAATTAAAAATCTAAATACACATTTAGATTCGGCATATCAAAGAACCTCAATAATTCAATTTTTGATGAAATCAAACAAAGTTTAATTTTGGACCCTTTGGACCTCATGTGGACCAATTTAAAATGGGGACCAAATTCCAAAAACTTAATACACGGTTAGATTCAGCATTTTAAAGAACCCCAAAAATTCAAGAATAAAACCCCATTGAAATTGGAAAAGAAATAAGCAATTTATACAAAGTATTGTTTTTGGCCCCTTTTTGTCCTCCTAATTCCTAAACAGTTTGGGCCATAACCCCAAAAATCAATCCCAACCTTCCTTTTTTGTATGGAACCTTGTGGTACAATTTCAGAAAGATCAATACACTTACACACAAGTTATTGTCCGGAAACTAGAAAAATGCTTATTTTGACCCCTTTTGGGCCCCTTTTTCCTAAACCGTTGGGGATATAACACCCAAAATCAATCCCAACCTTCCTTTTGTGGTTTCGAACTTTGTGTTTAAATTTCATAGAGATTCATTTACTTAAACTAAAGTTATTGTCCGGAAAGTAAGTGTCTTCGGACGACGCTGATGACGACGACGATGAAGTGATACCAATATACGAACGCAAAATTTTTTTGCGGTCGTATAATAAAAGGTGCGACAATATTTGGCTTATATTTTTATGGAAATTTGAACTTTAAAATTTTGATTAAATCTTTTATGTCTATTTTTAAGCTCAGGAAAGGAAAAATTAAAATACAAGACATTTTTACTGGTTATACCATAAGAAGGGCCTGTCTGCAAGTTTACCTGAAAACATTTTGATTTTGGTCAATTTTCCTATTCATTTTTTAACTAGATAATTTATGATGATGTTTTTTTTTATAAAGTTAACACCTTTCATGTCAATATTTCTGTGTTTTCTTTGCAAATGTTGAAGACTAATAGCATTTTCTACTTTTGGACTGTAAAATCTCTATAAATGATCATTTTATTTCAAAGATATTTTAGTTCACATTTTATAGATGCTAAACAATATAATTTTTGTTAAAATAACCTGATTAGTGAAACATTTCATTTTCATTGGCCAAAAAAGGCCCTTAGCACACCTCCTACTTTAAACAAAAGAATTAAAACTAAAGAACATTTTGACTGTTATTTGATTCCAAAAGTACTTTATATTTTCTTTTCTGTCTTCTTCCTCTGCTGCTACATAATCTTCAGAACTAAGTTTTTTCTCTTTCTGACTAAGTCGGGAGAAAAACGAAGCAATTTGTATTCCTGATAAAAAATGCCCCTTTTTGAACATGTTGCATAAAGAGGAATTTCTCATCTCATCAGCAGTCACTTAAGAGTCTACCTTGTTACCAGTCACCTTCCCAATGTCAGATTTTTCAGTCATATATAATATATTGCCTTAGTTGTTGACTTAATGTGAATCTGGATTTAGTGACTTTGATGCCCCGTCCCATTTGAAGAACTTTATCTTAATTAAGTGCCAATGAATTATTTGTTGATTTTTGAGGCTGATTTGAAATTATCTTATCTGCATACAATCATTTTGCTTTTTCTGATATTTTCATTTTTACACCATTTAACAAACAATTGACTATGAGGACATGCTCATCACTGCTGCTGATGTTGAGAATTCTCTTGTGAAGCTGTCTTCGGGACATTTGAAAACAATAATTCTTGCTTCCTTAGTACATGTAGTAGTACACTTTTCTCCATTTCCATTCTCTGAAAAAAAAATTTAATAAAACATTAAAGCTGTCACATAAAAGCTCACCATTTTGTGTACCTTGAAAAAAAATCAATTTGATGAGGCCTCTAGTAACACTTCACAACTAAAAGTATATTTTAGTTTAACAATGAATGACAGAAAATTTTATTAAGAAATAATTACTTTAAATACATAGAATAAAGCATGGAAAAACAAGGAATGTGTCAAGGAGACAACAACTTGACCAAAAAGCAGCCAAAGACCACAAATAGGCCTACAAATTAAAGCAGCAAGAAATCCCACACCCAGGGATGGGCTAGAGGTGGACATAAGACTAATTTATTCTAGTTATATGTCTAATAAGAATCAGTTTATATCGACTAACCTACTACGAGTTACATTGTTCTATTTTTACAGCTAAAAATGTACTTGAAAAACAAATTGCAAAAACATATTTTATACCTGAAAAACTGAGCAATCTGTTCAAGGCATCCTGCTTTAAGGAATTACAAATAGAAGAATCAGAAGTTTGACTCAAATAAGCTTGTTCACTTTTACATGTTTCCTGACTACATGTATCTTCTAGGATTAACAATGGAACACTTTTAACTGGAATTGTCTGAAATAGAATCAAAATATAAGGAGAAAATAACAATAAAAATTCTTTACTACATATATTTGTTTTAAAGTGTGTATAACAATGAATAATTGTATTAAGCTTCATGTCTTTCAATTAAAGTGATATAATATTTTTTTTAAATAAATCATTGTTTTTATTGTATTTCAGTAAATTGTTTTAAATGCTTGTATTTTGGACTTATACATGTAAATGAAATAAATGGAGAATGTGTCCATGGGACTCAGATGATGCCCCCGCTTGCATATCATATAAAGTTATAAAGGGACATAACTGAAGAACAGTAAAAGTGACACTACCCACATTTGTTCTTTTACTGAATTTTGTGGTAATAAGGATTATGTATAAGTTTCATAACGTTTGGTAAAGGCAAACTTAAGTTAAAGAAGGGAAACAAAAAATTCAGCAATTTTTCCATTTTTAAAAGGGCATAACTCTAGAACTGTTAAAGTGACGCTACTACAATTCAAACTTGATCTGTGTTTTGTGGTAATAAGCATTGTGTATAAGTTTCATAATATTTGGTTGAATCAAACTAAAGTTAGAGAACGGAAAAAAACAGTATTTTTTCCATTTAGAAAAGGACATATCTTTAGAATAATTAAAGTGACACAACCAAAATTCGAATTTGATCTGTGTTTTGTGGTAATAAGCATTGTGTATAAGTTTCATAACATTTGGTTGAGGCAAACTAAAGTAATAGAACAGAAACCAACTTTGGGACGTACATGCATACGGACAAGGGTTAAACTTAATGCCATGGCGGGGGCATAACAATTTAAGACCTTTGAGTACATGTACTATCGAATGAAACTTTTAGTTTTGGTTTTATTCATTTAACAGTATAATAGACAGTTAAAGACTGTTAAGTACTTTTCTGTAAAATCTTAAAGTGCTTTCATGTTTAGGATAATTGTCCCCATGTTCAAGGTATTTGTTTTCAGTTTTATGTTTATTCCAATATTTCTGGTTTAGGATATGTATTGCCATGTTTTATTTATTGGAGGTTTATTCCAATTGTTCCTGTTTAGGATTTTGTTTTCAATTTCAATTGAATTTCCTATTTTCCATGTAACAGATATTTATTCCTATTTTTCATGTTAATAAAGACATCTATTCCCTTGATTCATGTTAAGGATATCTATTTCCACGTGTTATGTTAAGGATATTTATTCCCATGTTTCGTGTTAAGGATATTTACTCCCATGTTTCATGTTAAGGGTATTTATTGCAATGTTTCATGTTAAGGATATTTATTTCTATGTCTCATGAAAAGGATATTTATTCCTAGGTTTCATGCTTGGGGTGTTTATTCCCATGTTTGATGTAAGGGATATTTATTCTCATGTTTCATGTTAAGAATATTCATTCTGATGTTTCATGTTAAGAACATTTATTCCTATGTTTCTTACTAGGGATGTTTATTCCTATGATCCATGTTAAGGATATGTATTCCCATGTTTGATGTTAAGGATATTTACTCCCATGTTTCATGTTAAGGGTATTTATTGCAATGTTTCATGTTCAGGATATTTATTTCTATGTCTCATATATAGGATATTATTCCTAGGTTTCATGCTAGGGATATTTATTCCCATGTTTGATGTTTGGGATATTTATTCTCATGTTTCATGTTAAGAATATTTTTTCCCATGTTTCATGTTAAGAATATTTTTTCCCATGTTTCATGTTAAGAATATTTATTCCTATGCCTCATATTAAGGATATTTATTCTCTTGTTTCATGTTAAGAATATTTATTCTCATGCTTCATGTTATTGATATTTATTCCCATGTTTTATGTTAAGGATATTTATTATTCCCATGTTTTATGTTAAGGATATCTATTCCTATGATTTAATTTAGGTCTGTACAATATTAGGATGTTTATTCACAATTTTCCTTATAAATGACAAAGCTTGTTTGAGTCAGTATTTTTAGTCTCCTTTACTGACATAAATACTAGTATCAGATCTTAGAGAGGGCAGATTTAAATATTCCAGTGAAAAGTGTGAAAATTTGGGGTAACCCTTGTTTCTTTACTTGGGAAGTACTGGAACTACTACTTTCAAATTGTACTAAATCTACTGCTGAATCCTCATTAACAGTGTTCTACTATTTACCTTTTTATTCTTTTGATTGGACCTGAATCATCTAAAGCTGTGACTTGATCTATTTGAAAAGAAAATGAAAATGCATATTTGGACAGTGAAGTCTGTATTTCTAATGAAAATCCTAAAGAAAAAATACTAATATGTGTTTAAAAAAGCATGCACAAGCCACATTTATATCAGAACTTTAGCTAACTTTAATTATTTAAAGGACAACATATGCAACTTGGGAGATAAACTGTTGTGGCATAGATTTCAATAAGTTAAATTCATTTTTATGTCTTCATAGAAAATGAAAGGATATGGAGTAAATCAGAATGTTTTTTCAAAGAAATGTACATATCAATTGTAAAATCATTACCATATATCACTGTCTATAATACAAACCTTATTAACAATAATAAGTTGAGATTTTGCACTGCTTTGTTTTGGCAATCTAGTAACATTTTTCTACAGTCTCTGCAAATACATGTACCTGGAATTATGAGAGAATCATTAACTGTTTTACATAAACATTTTTATGACCATGTGTTTTTAATAATTTTTCAATTAGGATTAATTTAAGTATATACTTCATTTAACATGTCACTAAAATGTATGTGGTTACATTTTGACAAGGTCAGCACAGCATCTTAATTCAAATACTTAGTATACAAAAAGGAAGCATAACCTACCATACATGTAAACATGGTAAATGTGCTTGACAAACTTTCATATTTGCATTCATAATTAAGTGACTTAAAACCCACTCAAAAAAGGTCCTTATAGAATTTAAGACTTGTAATTGTTAGATTATTTTTACAGAGGTGTATGAATAAAGGCAAACATGTACTTTCCTTGCAAGGAACTGTATACAAAGCAAACATACACTTTGAGTTTGAATGAAAGAAATTTGGTCATGGAAATAGGTTGAAAAAGTCAGTGAAAAAACCGAGTTCAGATACATGTATTTGAAAAAGTTGGTCAGCATTTCCCCCTGGAAAATATTCTTTTTGCAACCTTCATAGATCATGTGCAAGGCCTTTTAAGTTTGGACAAAGAAAGAACTTGCAAAGAAATGGGACAGCTCCCCTTATGCCTAAAGGAACATATTTCTTTGCAAAAAATAGACACTTATAATTTAGTTAAAGATAAGCTTACCTGTTTCAAGTTGTAGAACCAGTCCATGAAGTATATTTATAGTTTCCACATTAGACAGTGACAGTTCTCTGTTAGATCTGATCATCTTTTTAGCATCAGACTGTTAGTGTCACGGGTGTTGATAAAAAACGGAACTTCACTTAGTTTTCTCCTTTTTCTTTTTACATTGTTTCCAAGTACATTGAACAATGGCTTGAACATATTTGTAAATTACATGAAGGCGACGGGAGCAGACCAAATTCTGTGCAAACGGTAACTTGTTCATCATCACATGTTCCTTAAAGTTTGTTATGACTTTTATGTCCTTTGAACATAGTAAAGGCTTATCATTGTTATAAAATTGACAAGCCATTATGAAACATGTGTGTAGATATATTTAAAAATTAGATATAAAGTGTAAAAGATATTGATTAAAAGAAGCAAAACATGTTGCAGACGTCTGTCTCCATTCTTGTCTAGATAAACAAATGACTTTTCTATTTTTAAAATTTGGTGAGTTCTTAAAAGGAAATAACTCTTGTAAATTTCAGGCAATTTTGACATTTTATCCAATTTTATGAAAAATCTAAGTAGCCCCAAAATGTTTTTGCATAAATGAAAAATATCAATCTTTTTCAATAAAAGCTATTATTTAGTTTATTCAGGAATGGATGCGTTTTGCATAAATTAGGAAGAAAGTTGGTTCATAATTGCATTAGAATATGCTAAAATTCATACTACTAACCTAGATTAAAAATGTCAATTTGAGTTTAATATCAGAAAAAGTGTAAAATGTCATTGAACAAGTAATTAAAAGAATTTGATATAATATAAACTGCATCAAACATATTATGCTGTATATAAGTGACTGTAAGCCGAGAATAGCAAAATCAGCTATTTTTTACATTTCAAAGCTTGTTGCCATGGTAACCATACATAATTCAGGGTGACATGTACAGACTTTTTCATAATTTATGTCAATGGTTGTTGTCAGAAAGTTTCAACAAAATCGGTGACCACCCGTGCCCAACTTTGGTTGATGGTTACAGAGAATGGGTGTTAAGATGTCTCATTTCCGTGGATATTATATTGCCACACCCCTTTATAATTTTTCTTCCACTTTGGAACTTTTGCATAGTTTACATGTTTGAATTTGTGATTAGGTCAGTTTAAGGAACTACTTATGAAAGTTATATTTGGTATGCTGTTGTAAAATTAGCATTTGAATATAGAAATTACATTTCAAATGAAATGATTTGGCCTTGCCCTTTATGCATGGTTTATGATGATGATGACTAGAAGAGGATATTGTTTACCAATCAAAAATTCTGCGCCAAGTTAACTTTTGTTCAGGTTAGGACGACACCATCTGTACCCTCATTTTCCATATGGCAGTTGTTTTCAATTAGTTCGTTTCTATGTATGTTGGCGTTTGTTTTGTTGTTCCTTTGTTTTCCTCTTATAGTTTATGTAATTCCTTCGGTTTTAGTTTTGTAACCCGGATTTGTTTTCTCTCAATAGACTTGAGACTTTTGAACACCGGTATACTACTGTTGCTTTTATTTCCCGTAGCCCATATTTTCCCGACCTGCAATCCAGTTGACCTCTATTACCGTACGAAAAAATTAATTATCATATAGGATGTGTTTGGAACTATAAACTCATCTGTTGCAATATCCTTAACTGATGAGTACGCTTCTTTAGCATCTCGATCAGATGTACTATTCTGCGTCTGAAAGCAAACGCAGAAAGCAATGAAATAAATATATCAATATACACGACATTATTATCTATTGTTTTCGTATATGTTCTCAGCAATAAATGAAATTAAGCATTAAGCTTTAATCCTAGGCAATAAGCTAACGCCTAGGCAGTAAATCTATTGCCTAAATAATGTTAGGCATTAATCTTAAATCCTGAAAGTTATGTTAAGGCATTAATGAAATTGAGAATAAATAGAAAGAAATTTATTCACAGTTAAAATACATTTTGTATTTAATAAAATAATAAAATATTGAAATTTAAATGTCAATTACATAAAATAAAATCATACGTAAAATATTAATGTTAAAACTTGTTGGATAGCTGTCTCATTGGCAATCGTACTACATCTTCTTATCTTTATATCGACAGAAGACTGTATTGAAGATATTCATTTGTTACGTCTGGCGTATCAAATTATAAGCCTGGTACCTTTGATAACCATTTACACCACTGGGTCGATGCCACTGCTGGTGGACGTTTCGTCCCCGAGATTATCACCAGCCAAGTAGTCAGCACTTCAGTGTTGACATGAATATCAATTATATGGTCATTTTATGAATTAACTGTTTGCAAAAGTATGAATTATTCTATTCGAAATACTAAGGATTTTTTTATCCAAGGCATATATTACCTTAGCCGTATTTGACACAACTTTTGGAATTTTGGGTCCTCAATGCTCTTCCGACTTTATACTTGTTTGGCTTTCTAACTATTTTGATCTGAGCGTCACTGATGAGTCTTATGTAGACGAAACGCGCGTCTGGCGTATCAAATTATAAGCCTGGTACCTTTGATAACTATTTACCAATTGGTGCAGAGCTATACTATAGCTCAGACTATTTCAGTTTTAATTTTTCTATCATTTGTACCTGGTGATCGTTCAATACCTTTGTGTAGAGCAGAATTCTTGTATATATGGACGAATTTGATTCTAATTGACCATTGTCATTGACCACAGTAAGCATGCCATGAATATTTTGGTTTGACCACTCAACACTACCCTGTGATTGTAGATGTATTGGCTTCCGTGAACAATAACTAGTTCTAGCCACATTAGCATTAATTCAGATATAACATTAGCTGTATATTCACGACCTTTGTCACTTTGCTGTGTTTGTGGCACGTCAAATATTGTGAAAACATAAACTAAATTAAAAGCCACCTTTGAAGCACTAAAACATCTTTTTAGGTAATCTTGGTACACCATAAGAACATATAGTTTGATTTAATTCCATTTAACTTTGATTGGAAATCGATTAAATCGATATGGTTTCTTCTGCTAAACTCTTTGGATAAAACTGGTTTTACTCCCTTGACTATGCACATTTTATCATGTTACAATTTTCACAAAATGGAAGAAATAGTACAATGGAATCATGCAAAATGTTTGCAAACCCATTACTAGGTTCTTTTTTTTTCCAAAATTCCATACAGTTCCTCTAGAAAACCATAAACTTTGAAATTTCCCTCATCATTCTCTTTTGCTTTAGTTACAAGTCCTTTCAAACCTCCAATGGTAAAAAAATTGTCATACCATTTTAAATTATAATAGTCTATAGTTGCCTTATTTTCTGAATTTGAAAGTTTAATCCTTGCCAAAAATGATATTTTTTAAGATTTACTAATGAATGTAGGTATGTTCTGTGATGTATACCTAACAAAATATGAAATTTTGAGAATAATTTCCAGGCTATTTTAACTGGTATACGACATCACAGAAGCAGATATCAGGTAAACTTTCTGTGAACATTTCCGTAGTGTTGTATGCTGACAGGTTATTGATACCTACACTGTGCTTTCCTTACTATTTTACCTGGCGATGGATGTGAAGTCATAGCAACTAAAATTATTGGAGAAATGGGCGAACATGCATTGTAGTCTTACAAATCTATCATTAGTAAATATAGAATTCAGTTTATTGAATGGACGGGCCCTAAATAGGAACATCTGGTTATAGTTGTGAAATGACCACAGGAAGGTGAAAATGAAGTGTGTACATATAATTTAATTTATGCATAAATTGACCAGATATGATGTGCTAAGAGTGGACGAGAACAATAATGCAAAAGAGTGTAGTCATATTTGTCATAATGCATTGTGTGTTAATGTAAACCACGTTGTGTTGAACCTCATGCTATTAACTTGGATCGCAAAGCAACTCGTACTGGATGTTACCAGGTTCCCTTTATAGAACAGACATAAGGAAAATGTCATTCTACCCAAAATCCATACGGGAATGGAATGCCTTACCACTTTCCACTATCACCGCCCTGAGTCTTGAATGCTTCAAGGCTCGGCTAACAAAATAGACAAAACAGTTTTAAAGAGCACCTGTATATAGGATTTTAACTTTCACAAAACTGTATATATTTCAATTTTCTTTGGACTTCATACGCAACATAGTGGTAGAATAATCAGACAGTTGATTGCGGCCGTTTAATTGGAAGAAGAAAAGAAAGGAGAGAAATGGTTACATCCCGAGACTCGCTTGTAATTACAAACAATTTATGAGATGTTGCTTTTCAGGTGAAATCAACGAAAATAATTTTATTAATGACTTAAGTGATGAAATTTTAATTACAGATGGCTAAACCGTAATAACTGGTTGCTATGTTTTGTTGAATCAGAGGGTATGTATTGCTTGGTTTGTAAAAGCACCACATTAAGCACCCGCACAACCAGAGAGAAATGTTCGCAGCAACTCCAAGTACAAGATTTAAGCCTGCTGCTATCTCTACACACAACAAATATGATATACAACTGCAAAATAATAATTTTGGTTTTAAAACTGTGAAATGAACCATTGACAAAAAATAAACATAGTATGATGGAGGCACAGAGACATATGTCTTTACCATCTCTCTTACGTTTGCACATCATAACATAAAAAGGAGTAGTAAAGCATCAATTTTTTTTTTTTTCCCACGTTTTGTTCTAAACTTTGAAAGTTTTCTACAATCAGGGCAGTACCATTTACCCCTTGGCGCACAGCTTATCCCGAGACAGGTATAGTGAAACCATTGTATTGGACATTCTTCATTATCACAGTAAATCATTTTCCCTGACTCAACCTGTGCACAAAAACACCAAAGTCCTTCTTCGTTGTCTTTTGATTTTGATTCTTTTCACATAAATTATTGTTAACAACTGGTTTCAGTGGCTGTCTATTTGGAAGACGAGAACAAAACTTTCCAATAAGTTCTGGCAAAATTGCTGTTATGAAAAGATGCTTTGATTTGTCACATATTTCTTTCCACAATTCATTGTTGAAAACAATTTGTTCAATGTAAATCCTTCTCAGTCCATACAACAAAGTAGCTGATTCCATCTGACATACACCCAGCTGTGTTTGTACTTGATAATAATACATATGTTTAGTGTCGAGTTTCAGATTGCCATCATTGTCCTTTTTTAAATAGAAATTCTTGTCATCAGACGCATTTTCTAAAGAGTCATGTTTTTTACAGAATGGACATTTAATTTCAACAACTGCCTGTCCGCAACAGTCACATGTTACTATTCCGTCTGGTGAAGCACCAATAAATGGTACATTTGGGTTGATAAAAAAACCTACTTCCTCTACTTTCAAATTTTCATGTTCTTTTCGAAGCTTCTCAGTAAATATGTCCCTTGCAAACTTTTCATGTTGACACCCCAGTCAGTGACATTTGATGAAAATTTATAGCTCTCCGGGTAACAAACACTTTTATAAAACTTTGTGCCGGTAATGTTGGGTCAGTACAACATGCACTTTTCATTTTGAAGCAGTCATTCTTCCTGCACGAAATCTATACCACAATTCTGAATTTGATTGCTCACGGGTAGAATTTTCAACGGCTTTAGCTTGCTCTTCAGTTACAGAAATTTCCCTGAATTGATTTTTACATTCTTTTAAAAGATCAACATAATTCAACTCCAAAGCACTATCGTCTCTCATTTCAGTTAATATAGTCGGAAAATTTTCCTTCATTGGTTGCGGCACATATATTTCTTGGTATTCTGGAATCAATGAAAGAATGGCGGGTTTTGAATTGATCTCACTCAAAGATTTAAAAGCAATGATAGCTCATCTACTGTTGGATCAGGAATATTGTTTACTTTCTGTTTACAGATAGTTGGTGTCGTGTCCCCGATTTAAGTTTAGCATCTAATTTCTTTTTCATAGTCTTGGCAGAAGTAAAATCGATATCCCTCGCTTGTATGATACACCTTTAACAGATGTTGGTAATAACCAATAACTTTTTCCTCTGTAACGGTCTTAGATTCCCTAAGTTGAACACTTGCATCAACAGCAAAACGTAGGGCAGCTACATGTGCATACTTCTCCTAGGCCGGCCATGCAGGTACAATGAGCTGCTAATATGCGACCTTCTTTCTCTGCAATGAACCATGGTTGAAGGGTTTCTCACTCATCCTCTGGGAATGAAGAACCTGTGAAGTATATAAAAAACACTATTAAATGTTTGCCTCATTTGTTTTGTAAATATAAATTAATTCAAATTTATCTTTAAATATAAAATAAAACCTTACTACCCAAGATCTATATGTATTTGTTACTGACATGTTATTATCTTTTGTTATTTTTTATGTGGAATGGACCTAAAACAAAACATAACCAAATTTTGATGTCAACAGTATATTAGGACGGACAAGAGTAAATTTATATGCCCTTTATTGCACGTGAAAACCATTTCTTCATCATATTTATTAGGTGAGTGAGTGATGAGTGAGTGCATGTTGTTTAACATCAAGTGAGGAATATTTCAGCTATATCATGGCGAGAACAAGACTAACGTGTAATGCTACCTTGTGCTAGACGAACACGATGGGCTGGATTTTGATAGTGCTAGCACACTGGAGTAACTGTCCACAGCAGTTAGACATGTCAATTCACTCCAATTTCTTATACATGAAACATTGAGTCAAGTTGAGAACATTTACATGTACATTTGTATCATGCTTGTCTGAAGATTTGTTCCCACCAGTTTGTTTTTTATCAAAAGGTCCTTGTGTCATTTATTATTAATGTATTTAACTAATTTATAACATTAACAGATACAAATAAGATACATGTAGGAAAGAAGTTAAATACTTGTGTATGTACCTTAGCCTTCACCAGGCACTTGTTGTTGATGACTTGTGTTGCCTTGTCCCTGACCCATCCACACACGAACTGGTTATAAGCTTCCAATCCTTTATAACTTTTCAAGTCGTCAGAAGTATAAGGACTGGGAGGAAATACAAGGTAATTCACGATGTCTGGATATGTTACTTTCGGCAACAGTTTGACATCCTCTGAAAACATCGATGCTGTCATCTCGTATGGATCCTCATCGTCTATCAACTGTAATTTCCCTCATATCTGGCTTTTCTTGTGAATCTAGTCCATCCTTATATTTAACTCGATGTTTTGCATCACTATATCCGATGATTTTGCCATTAGATTCGTTAACGAAGGTTATTCTACTGTTGTGTTGTTATGTGTTTACTCGCCGATATCTCCAATATGGCCGGGTCATTCACCTAATTACGGTATGAGTGCAAACACACTATAATCGGTTGCTCTATTCCATGTTAAGGGCCGAATACTTTCCTTGTCGCGAGGGCAGCATTAGAAACACATGACGCTGTTATAACAAGTTATCATTATATGAACTTCTATATCCGTTGTGCGGAGTCCGATATTCCGTTGGAAGATGGCCGGACGCAGGTTACATTGATGGCGACCCAGGTAGTTGATCATTATTGAAATTTAATTACAAAGTTGCTTCATATATAACCATAACCAATCAATGAAAATGTGTTTGTGCAAATAAATATTGTTTATACAATAAAGGTTTTTTTTTAAATGTGTTTTCTAATTTAAAGACAAATACCTCAAGACTTTCGTGTGCATCAACAATGTATAAGTGTTTATATGTTCAACCAGATAAACTATGTAATGTTCAAGATATTCATTATCTATTGTCATTTGAACTTGCTAAGTTGCGTTTGCCATTTATTACTTTACTTTTAGTAGCAGAAACGACAAAATTATTTTGCATTTACATCTGTCACGTGACATTTGGCTGCAAAGAAAATTATAGATTTGATAACGTGACGACATCCGCTTCTACTTCGACAATTAATACAATATCTCTCAAATAGAAGTCAAAGTGAGTTCGTTGTTTGGGAAGGAAAATGTCGTTTTACCTATGTAACAAATGTCTACTCGAGTTAACGGGAAGACATCAGAGTCGAGGTCGTAACCCTATGTCTTCTACTCTCTCGTCACGAGACGATTTGTCTTATTACTCACTATGGAACAGTCATTCAAACAACTAGTGCAAAGCTTCATAGTCTTTTCATATAAAGTCGTGATATGAAACGTGTGAACAAAAGTATTTTTTTGGTATATTCCGGGTGAATTTTTTAATTTGTATGAATTTCAAGATTATGGGTCATTAACACACCCTTACACCAACCATTTAACTTCAAGGGGGCGGCTATGGTTTTTCGTCTTTGAGTCGGAATATTTTTTGTATACTGTGCAAAGCGTTTCACTTTGTTTTTCGGATCAAATTTACCATGTGGTCAATTTCTTTCATCCACAAATAGCCACTCTCGTACTACCAACGACATAATTATTTTACTTTTACCTGTGTGACTTCTAGCAATGTACAGGGTAAACAATGTCTTCCGACCGTGCGAGGGTTGTGTAGCCAGTCAAGGTCGTTAAAAAACTCCAGTAATCAACAATGTCTTCTTTCCCGACAGGTCATACTACTTGTCTCGAAAACTTTTAATGAATATTGAACTGAAGGAAAAGGGTGTTCCGCGTGAAACACATTTGTAAACGTAGACAATTACTCTGCGATCAGATACGATAACGTAGTCCTTTTTATTATTCGATCCTGTAACTCGTAATTGAACAATTGTTAATTGTGTGGTCCCTTTTAACTTATTTAAAATCAATTCGACGATTCAAGTCTTATTTTCGTATGAAATATTGTTATATATGTCCTTGATTGACAATAAAAATATTGTATTGTATTGTATTGTATATAAACACCTTTAGCTTTTGATTTTAAATAATTGACCGTTAGTTATTATATTCTTTATTTGCGAAACAAACAAAACCAATTTTGGTTATAGCAAATACAGAGACAAAACACACATAAAAACTCGACAATAATAATATACATGTTAAAACAGTTATTGGTCTCCTTTCCTCAGTTCTAATGACTGTAATAAAAGAAACAACTGTTTTAATATCATTTGGTGTTGATGATTTTGTATAATCACGAGTTTATCAGTTAAGTTGTCTACACATACATGTAGGTGGTATAAGACTTAAAACTTTTTTTTAATGGAAACCATTGAAAGTGGACGGTGGACCTTTTATAGCTAAACAAAAATTCTGACTTGACACCTTTATACCCATGAACCATAAGCCTGTAATAGTTCTAAATAGGAATAGTTTATAATGCACAACGGGTAAGATTATTTTTTGAAAAAATTAGGGGCCTTTAAAAGGGCCGTTATGAAATTCCCATCTATGATGGGAAAATCGTTGAAACTGGAACACTGTCTCCGAATAGCAGGTAATTTGGTTGGTCGCAATCCATCGACGATCTGTCCAAGTTATTCCAACCAACTCATAAAATTTAATCACCAGTTTCCTAAATTCATAAACTCCTTGACGATTCTCCATAGTCATCAATTCTTCTGTCGCTCTCTTCAGACAGCTTTCCATGATGTCCTCGTCCCATAACAAAGACTTATGAGGAAATACTTCAGACCAGACTTCAACATGGCGAGCGAAAATGTGGTTCCTGGCAATAAACACAGCCAATTAAAAGAACACAATGAAAACCTGGATGCGAACACCATTCTTTAGTGATGGACAAGGCTACCCTCCAAGGTGGATGGATACCCTTGTAAGTTGACGGCACGCCCTATTAAACGGACGCGTTTTCGGATTACTTGAAAATCTCACACTTCCAGACACGAGATCTGGTTCAGGACTTGAGACCTGCTACACATACATGTAGGTGGTGTAAGAATTATTTTTATACGACCGCAAAAAATTTTTGTGGTCGTATATTGGTATGACGTTGGCGTCGTCGTCCGAAGACGCATTGGTTTCGCACTCTAACTTTAGTTTAAGTGAATGGATCTCTATGAAATTTTACCATAAGGTTCAATATCACAAAAGGAAGGTTGGGATTTATTTTGGGGGTTATGGTACCAACAGTTAAGGAATTAGGGCCAAAAATAAGCATTTTTGTAACTTCCAGACATAACTTGTGTGTTAGTGTATGGATTTCTCTGACATTGTACCACAAGGTTCCATATCACAAAGGGAATGCTTGGATTGATTTTGGGGGTAATTGCCTCAAAATTTTAGGAATTAGGGGCCAAAAAGGGCAAAAACAAGCATTTTCTAGTTTCATGACAATAACTTGTGTGTAAGTGTATGGATCTTTCTGAAATTGTACTACAAGGTTCCATATCACAAAGGAAAGCTTGAATTGAGATTGGGGTAATTGCCTGAAACGTTTAGGAATTAGGGGCCAAAAGGGCAAAAAACAAGCATTTTTCTAGTTTCATGACAATAACTTGTGTGTAAGTGTATGGATCTTTCTGAAATTGTACAAGGTTCCATTTCACAAAGGGAAAGCTGGAATTGAGTTTGGGGTAATTGCCTGAAATGTTTAGGAATTAGGGGCCAAAATAAGAATTTTCTAGTTTCAGACAATAACTTGTGTTCAAGTGTATGGATCTCTGAAATTGTACTGCAAGGTACCATACCTCAAAGGGAAGGCTGGGATTGAGTTTGGGGGTGATGAATCATAAGGGGGTTCAAAAATTTGGGGGTTTCTTTTTTTTCCTTTTTTTTTCTTTAAAATTTTCCATTTTAAGTTGGTTATTTCTGATTTATATTTAAAAGCAAATAATAATGATATGGCAGGAGATACACACCTAACAGGATGTGTAAATTATTAAATAATAAGTATTGTGCAATAGCAAGAAATTTTCAATTGCACAGTATTGCGCAATAGCAAGAAATCTTCAATTGCACAGTATTGCGCAATAGCAAGAAATATCCAATAGCACAATATTGCGCAATAGCAAGAAATTGTCAATTGAACAGTATTGCGCAATAGCAAGAAATATTCAATTGCACAGTATTGCGCAATTGCAAGAAATATTCAATTGCACAGTATTGTGCAAAAGAAGACACTTTGTATAAATTGCTTATTTCTTGACCAATTTCAATGGGGTTTTATTCTTGAACTCTTGGGGTTCTTTAATATGCTGAATCTAATCGTGTATTAAGTTTTTGGATTTTGGGCCCCGTTTTAAATTGGTCCACATTGAGGTCCAAAGGGTCCAAAATTAAACTTTGTTTGATTTCATCAAAATTGAATTATTGGGGTTCTTTGATATGCCGAATCTAACCGTGTATTTAGATTCTTAATTTTGGTCCTGTTTTCAAATTGGTCTACATTAAGGTCCAAAGGGTCCAAAATTAAACTTAGTTTGATTTTAACAAAATTGAATTCTTAGGGTTCTTTGATATGCTGAATCTAAACATGTATTTAGATTTTTATACGACCGCAAAAATTTTTGTGGTCGTATATTGGTATGACGTCGTCGTCGTCGTCGTCGTCGTCGTCGTCCGGCGTCGTCGTCGTCGTCCGAAGACACATTGGTTTTCGCACTCTAACTTTAGTTTAAGTTAATGGATCTCAAGGAAATTTTACCATAAGGTTCAATACCACAAAAGGAAGGTTGGGATTGATTTTGGGGTTATGGTACCAACAGTTAAGGAATTAGGGGCAAAAGGGGCCAAAATAAGCATTTTGTAACTTCCAGACAATAACTTGTGTGTAAGTGTATGGATCTCTCTGACATTGTACCACAAGGTTCCATATCACAAAGAGAATGCTGGGATTGATTTTGGGGGTAATTGCCTCAAAATTTTAGGAATTAGGGGCCAAAAAAGGGGCAAAAAATAAGCATTTTTCTAGTTTCAGGACAATAACTTGTGTGTAAGTGTATGGATCTTTCTGAAATTGTACTACAAGGTTCCATATCACAAAGGGAAAGCTGGAATTGAGTTTGGGGGGTAATTGCCCTAAACGTTTAGGAATTAGGGGCCAAAAAGGGGTCAAAAATAAGCATTTTTCTAGTTTCCAGACAATAACTTGTGTTTAAGTGTATGGATCTCTCTGAAATTGTACTGCAAGGTACCATACCTCATTGAAGGCTGGGATTGAGTTTGGGGGTGATGAATCATAAGGGGGTTCAAAACTTGGGGGATTTTTTTCCCCTTTTCTTCCTTTTTTCCTTTTTTTTTCTTTAAAATTTTCCATTTTAAGTTGGTTATTTCTGATTTATATTTAAAAGCAAATAATAATGATATGGCAGGAGATACACACCAAACAGGATATGTAAATTATTATATAATAAGTATTGTGCAATAGCAAGAAATTTTCAATTGCACAGTATTGCGCAATAGCAAGAAATCTTCAATTGCACAGTATTGCGCAATAGCAAGAAATATCCAATAGCACAATATTGCACAATAGGAAGAAATTGTCAATTGTACAGTATTGCACAATAGCAAGAAATATTCAATTGCACAGTATTGCGCAATTGCAAGAAATATTTAATTGCACAGTATTGTGCAAAAGAAGATTCTTTGTATAAATTGCTTATTTCTTGACCAATTTCAATGGGGTTTTATTCTTGAATTCTTGGGGTTCTTTAATATGCTGAATCTAACCGTGTATTAAGTTTTTGGATTTTGGGCCCTGTTTTTAAATTGGTCCACATTGAGGTCCAAAGGGTCCAAAATTAAACTTTGTTTGATTTCATCAAAAATTGAATTATTGGGGTTCTTTGATATGCCGAATCTAACCGTGTATTTAGATTCTTAATTTTTGGTCCCGTTTTCAAATTGGTCTACATTAAGGTCCAAAGGGTCCAAAATTAAACTTAGTTTGATTTTAACAAAAATTGAATTCTTAGGGTTCTTTGATATGCTGAATCTAATCATGTATTTAGATTTTTGATTATGGGCCCAGTTTTCAAGTTGGTCCAAATTGGGGTCCAAAATTAAACTTTTGTTTGATTTCAACAAAAATTGAATATATGGGGTTCTTTGATATGCTGAATCTAACCATGTGTTTAGATTCTTAATTTTGGTCCTGTTTTCAAATTGGTCTACATTAAGGTCCAAAGGGTCCAAAATTAAACTTAATTTGATTTTAACAAAAATTGAATTCTTAGGGTTCTTTGATATGCTGAGTCTAAACATGTCTTTAAATTTTTGATTATGGGCCCAGTTTTCAAGTTGGTCCAAATCGGGGTCCAAAATTAAACTTTGTTTGATTTCAACAAAAATTGAATATATGGAGTTCTTTGATATGCTGAATCTAACCATGTATTTAGATTTTTGATTTTGGGCCCCATTATCAACTTTGTCCACATTTAGGTCAAAAGGGTCCAAAATTAAACTTTGTTTGATTTCAACAAAAATTGAATATATGGGGTTCTTTGATATGCTGAATCTAACCATGTATTTAGATTTTTGATTTTTGGGCCCCATTATCAACTTTGTCCACATTGAGGTCAAAAGGGTCCAAAATTAAACTATGTTTGATTTCATCAAAAATTGAACTCTTAGGGTTCTTTGATATGCTGAATCTAACCATGTATTTAGATTTTGGATATTGGACCATAATAGGTGAATGTCCAATTTAAAAATTTTAAGTTCTTAGACCACATTCATTCTGTGTCAGAAACCTATGCTGTGTCAAATAGTCAATCACAATCCAAATTCAGAGCTGTATCAAGCTTGAATGTTGTGTCCATACTTGCCCCAACTGTTCAGGGTTCGACCTCTGCGGTCGTATCAAGCTGCGCCCTGCGGAGCATTTTATTGATTATGGACCCAGTTTTCAAGTTGGTCCAAATCGGGGTCCAAAATTAAACTTTGTTTGATTTCAACAAAAATTGAATATATGGGGTTCTTTGATATGCTGAATCTAACCATGTATTTAGATTTTTGATTTTTGGGCCCCGTTATCAATTTTTCCACATTGAGGTCAAAGGGTCCAAAATTAAACTTTGTTTGATTTCATCAAAATTGAATTATTGGGGTTCTTTGATATGCCGAATCTAACCGTGTATTTAGATTCTTAATTTTTGGTCCCATTTTCAAATTGGTCTACATTAAGGTCCAAAGGGTCCAAAATTAAACTTAGTTTGATTTTAACAAAAATTGAATTCATAGGGTTCTTTGATATGCTAAATCTAAACATGTATTTAGATTTTTGATTATGGGCCCAGTTTTCAAGTTGGTCCAAATCGGGGTCCAAAATTAAACTTTGTTTGATTTCAACAAAAATTGAATATATGGGGTTCTTTGATATGCTGAATCTAACCATGTATTTAGATTTTTGATTTTGGGCCCCGTTATCAACTTTGTCCACATTGAGGTCAAAAGGGTCCAAAATTAAACTTTGTTTGATTTCATCAAAAATTGAACTCTTGGGGTTCTTTGGTATGCTGAATCTAACCATGTATTTAGATTTTGGATATTGGACCATAGTAGGTGAATGTCCAATTTAAAATTTTAAGTTCTTAGACCACATTCATTCTGTGTCAGAAACCTATGCTGTGTCAAATATTTAATCACAATCCAAATTCAGAGCTGTATCAAGCTTGAATGTTGTGTCCATACTTGCCCCAACTATTCAGGGTTCGACCTCTGCGGTCGTATCAAGCTGCGCCCTGCGGAGCATTTTATTTTAATGGATACAATTGAAAGTGGACGGCGGACCTTTCATAGCTAAAGCTACCCTTTAACTTAACATCGTCCTGAACATGCATGACATATTTGCCACTGGATGTTAAGCAACCAACAATCAATCAATCAGTTTAACTTAACATCTTTATACCCTGAACCATCAGCCTGTAATAGTTCTTAAAAGGAATAGTTTATAATGCATAACGAGTAAGATTATTTTTGAAAAATTTAAAAGGGCCGTTATGAAATTCCATCTATGATGGGAAAATCGTTGAAACTGTAACATGGTATCCCACTGTCTCCACATAGCAGGTAATTTGGTTGGTCGAAATCCATCGACGATATTTCCAAGTTATTCCGAACAACTCATGAAAATTAATCACCAGTTTCCTAAATTCATAAATTCCTTGACGATTCTCCATAGTAATCAATTCTTCTGTCGCTCTCTTCAGACAGCCTTCCTTGATGTCCTCGTCCCAAAAAAGACTTATGAGGAAATACTTCAGACCAGACTTCAAAATGGCGAGTGAAAATGTGGTTCTTAGCAATCAACACAGCCAATTAAAAGAACACAATAAAACCTGGAAGCGAACACCATTCTTTAAGTGTTGGACAAGGCTACCCTCCAAGGTGGATGGATACCCTTGTAAGTTGACGGCACGCCCTATTAAACGGACGTGTTTTCGGATTACTTGAAAACTCTGGCACTTCCAGACACAAGATCTGGTTCAGGTTTTTTGAATGGATACCATTGAAAGTGGACGGCGGACCTTTCATAGCTTAACGCTAACCCTTTAACTTGAAACTTTTATACCCTGAACCATAAGCCTGTAATAGTTCTTAAAAGGAATAGTTTATAATGCACAACGAGTAATATTATTTTTGAAAAATTAGGGCCTTTGAAAGGGCCGTAATGAAATTCCATCTATGGTGGGAAAATCGATGAAATTGTAACATGGTGACCCACTATCTCCACATAACTGGTTATTTGGTTCGTCGAAATCAATCGATATTTCCAAGTTATTTCAACCAACTCATGAAATTTAATCACCAGTTTCTTAAATTCATAAACTCCTTGACGATTCTCCATAGTCTTCAATTCTTATGTCGCTCTTCAGACAGCTTTCCATGATGTCCTCGTCCAAAACAAAGACTTGTGAGGAAATACTTCACTCGATACTGGACGTTAAGCAACCAACCACCAATCAATCAATGAAAGATGATCAAAAATATTTTGCTTTACATCTTAATAATGTAATGATAAATTATAACAAATATAATTATATAATCTACAACAAAGTAAGAAAAAATCTACCCTAAACCTGCGTTAACTAGTAAAAAATAAACAAAATGTCCTATCAAATCAGCAAAGGACAAGTTTATGTTCATATTTCTTTATAAAAGGAGGCGGTTTAACAGTTAGCTGTATAAATTGCTTTAAAATGAAATAGTTAAAACATTCAGGTATTTAAAACGGTCAACATTCTGATGAAATATGTGACATATGTTGGTACAAAGTGAAATGATTAATATAAAAGATATAATTAATATACATCATAAATATATATGCAAGAAAATTAGTAAAAGGTAAAACAGTTCATTATATTAGCTAGGGACCTAGGTGACCGGGGTCTAAGTAGGTAATCTACTACAATCACTAGCCAGTCAACACTGATGTTGTGAACAATTGTTGTCTCAATAGCACTCATACAACATCTTCTATATCTAAATAAATGCAAAAATAACCTTTTCCTAATTGAAATCCAAATAAACAAATACTTTGCCTTTTATCTAATAAAAGTAAATAGTGAGAAAGGATTTTCCACTTCTTATTTTGGTAAAACCACGAATTTATTTCTACTTGTCTGTATGGCATCTTGCAGTTTTGATTGCCCGATAGTAGTTGAGTACCTGAGCGAGTTGAGCCCACACACCAAAAAAAAAAAAAATTTTTTGACCCCTAAAATACCTTCATTTGAAGCAAAAGGCCACTTTATTTTACCAAAAATCAAAAACACCCTAAAAACAGCAAAATTTTCTTACTCCCAAAAGATTTTTTTTACTCTTTTACAAAAAGCAAAAACACCTAAAAACAAAAAAAAAAAAAAAAAATAAAAAAAGCCGGGAGAACAGGCAGAGAAAGAATTCTGTGGGATTTGAGAGAAAAAAAATCAATTTTACTTTAAAAATGAAACAACCTACAGTTCCCGATTTATCAATGGATATACCATTATATCCAGAATTACCTACAGAAGATGGACAAAATTATAGACTACAAAAAATAACAGAAATAGAAAAAACATTAATAAATGAGAGAGATAAAGGTAAATCACTATACAAGAAATATAAACGCGGAGTCAATGTTACTGATGGTGTCGATACAAGTTTAATTTCGACTTCCGTTGTTTTAGCTGGTATAGGAATAGCTTTTCTCCCCAAGGGTGACTGGGGAATAGAAGTATGGTCACTATTGGTCTTCCTCCGACCGGCAGTAAAACCCTTGCTAAAGTGGGGCGTCCGTTTGGCTGTGCGGGATGTACAAATTTGCAGCCACGTCCGGTCAGAATGGGGACGTTAAATCCGATGCCTCGTGTAAAGAGAGTGCCACGCTCTTTGCACGTTAAGAACCCTTGCAACAACTCTTTGAGGGGTCCGTAGGTGACCTGTTGCAAGGCTAAATTTCTGTCCCTATCCAATATACCCTCATTTCCCGTGGCAGTCTAAATTTCTCCGACCTTAATCCCGGACGCCCCTATTACAGAACCTACCTATTGTATTTATTGTTAATTTGTTCTCGTCCTGAATATGCATGAAATATTTGCCACTGGACGTTAAGCAACCAACAATCAATCAATCAGGAATAGCTTTTCCTATCTTGCTTCCAATACAAATTACAGCTATTGTATGTGGAAGTTTAGGAGGTTTAATTAAATTTGCTAGACGCAAGTTAACAACAAAATCAAAGAAACACTACGAAATTAAAACAATGGCAGAATGCAAGTTAAACAGTATAAAAGATTTAATATCAAAATCTTTAACTGATGGAAAGATAAGTGAGAATGAATTTAAATTGATTTTAGATGAATTGGAAAAATACAATAAAATGAAAGAAAATATACGTACAAAACAAACACAAACAGTATTGAATGACAGTGAAAGAAAGAAATTAATAGAAGACACAGAAGCTAGAGTAAGAAATGAATTAAAAAAATGGAAAATATCTAATTTTTTAATAAAATTACAATAGTTAATGACCCTCCTCCAAAATATGAACCAAATTCTCTTTAAAAAATGGCTGAAGGAGGTGTTGAATTTGATAATCCTGTATTTGATGATGATTATAATGAAGAAGAAAAGAAACGTCTTTTCGAAATGATGAAGAGTTTCAAAAGTCTATAAATAAGGAAATTGAAGTATCAAGAGATTTATTAGAAAAGATGCTAAAATTCGTGAAAAGAAACTACCGAAAAATGATGATGAAAAGATTTTATAATGAAAATGGTCAAACTATACGTAATGAAGAGGGTTTTTGTCAGGAAGATAATGATGGAAGACTAATGTTATATGTAAAGGTGAATTAGGTAATGATGTTGCATTAACATATTACCAAAAGGAGTATTACAATTTTATAAATTTAGCACTCTTCAAAGAGAATACGGTGTTAATTTTGTTAGAGATGTTTTAGGTGTAGATGATTATAAACTTCCTGAAAGAACAATAGAAGGTAGAGCAGAGTTTCAGAGAATGTTAAATGAAGGTCCAATTCGTGAACTCAATAATATAGAAATTCCATTACAAGAAATATCTACACAACAAGAAGTACAAGAATTATTAGAAACAGCAAGTAATTCAGAAACATATGTAAAAGAAATAGAAACTTTTTTATAGAAGAAGGACAACTTACAAAGAAATTGAAACACAAACAGATATGACAAAAGAGAAATGGATAGTGTAATAAATGCAATGACAACAGTAAAAGAAGAGATTGCAAATGAATTAGCAAAACTAAATGAAACAAATAAAGATATAACAAAAGAAAAAACTAAATTAGAACAAGCTAAAGAAAACAATGATGAATTTCAAATAGAGAGAATAAGTAGTCGAATAAGAGAATTAGAATCTGAGAGAAGTGCAAGACTAGAAGTGATCAATATTAACAAAGATAAACTACGTAGTCAGATAAATAGAATCAAAGATACAATAAGTAAAGTATTAAATGAAGACACTACATTAGGTGAAAGAATAAGAACTTTATTTAGAGAACAAGGAATTACAATAGTTAGTATTTTAACTGCTTTTGGAATGGTTATTGGTGTTATTGTTGAGGCGTTTACTGGTGGAACTACTTCCCCTTCACCTTCACCAACTCCTCCGTCAAAAGGTGGTGCACAAGATTGGATAAAAAAACAATTAAAAAATCTTGAAAACTATTATCTTTTCTTGCAGGAAAATTAGCAGCCGCATTACCAGGTATTATAGGTTCTATCGTATCTTGGTTATTGTCTGTAACAAAAGACGTAGTAAATTGGTTTGCAAACAACTTATGGGCTTTGCTTGTTTTGGTTGTTGGTTTATTGTATGCTGCTGCTAGGAATATTTAAAAAATAAATTAATAAATTTTATAAATAATAAGTGCTGTAATACCTAATACAATACTTCCAAATATTATTACTTTTTATTATCTTCGTGTTCGTCATATTCATTTTTTGTGTTGTTTCTATTTGAACTGGTTCTGATTTTTTGGTTCTGATTGAGATTGTTGAATCGGTTTTGGTTTATTTGGTTGGAAATCGACAGGATCGAGACCGGTAAAATCAAAATTTTTATTATTTAAATCATCATTTAAACCGAGTGTTTGATTTTCTGTTGCAATTACAATTTTGTTATCATAACCAACAATGGTACCAATTTGTAATACCATATCACTGGGAGACATATATAAACCAAGTCCATAAGCATAATCAACTTTACTTCTGGCATATTTTAAAACATTTTCATAATTTGATATCTGAGTGGGCAAATCGATAGGACTATTAATAACATCTTGTACATTTGCTAAGAATTGTTTTGTGCATCAAATCCTGTTCCTACTTTTAATATTTCTACCCTTGTTTGAGATTGTGCCCTAATAATGCCCATACAAACATTCTAATACTTTCATTGATACGTTCAATACCTGCTTTTGTAAAACCCTCTGATTTATCTAATATAAATGTTGTCCAAGCCATACTTATATCTTTTGTATGACGAATTGTATCATGAATATTAAAGAAGGGACCATCCCTGAATGATGATATCTGTATTCACCACTTGGTTTATAATATTCAGAAAAGTTCCTAATCCTTTAGATGATGATTCTACTTTTGTCTCCAATCTGTATTTGGAGAAACATCAAATTCATTGCATAATTTTTGATATGCAGCTTTGTCATATGGGTTCTTGTAATAACAGAAAGAAGAATCTGTTGGTAAAGGTGATTTAAGTTCTTTAAAATTCTGGCAATGCAATAATATAAGTGAAATGTATAAACCGACTTGGTAAGATTTGAGGACTCGGTTATATGGTCATTGTAGGAAACACCACATCCTGTACTTGCACACCAGACTGCAAAGTTTAACTGACATTGCCACCAATCAAATGAAGAATGAATCCATGTATTCCATGGTTCGTTTGTATGTATTGGTGGGTTTTGATATTTTGAAATATATCGGGAAAAGCTGTTTTAAAGTTTTCTTTTGATTTACAAATATTATTTGATCGACAAGATTTATATCTTTTTAGAATACTTAACACTTGGATTATATGATACATTTGGATTATATTTAAATTCTTTTGTTATCATTTTTGTAATCTAAAAATAACACATTTTTTATATTAAAATGTATCATACTATTTCAAATATTGATAAGACAATAAACTTACAACAATACATTGATAACAGAGATGGAAATAAACGTATTGGTTTAAAATCTATAAGATATAGTGTAGGTTGGTATAATGTTTATGATGGAGTTATAAGACAAACAGGAGAAAGACCTCATAGGATTAAAGATGGTTATTATAGTTTCCAACAAATAGCGGATGAATTTAAAAAGAAGATATTGTATTATCCGTAAATGAAACAAATGGTATTGCTTCATTAAACACTCCTATTGAGTTAAGGATAAATGAAGATTTGAAAAATATGTTAGGATTTAATAATAAACGTAAATTGAACCTAATGAATTACATTATGGAAAAAATTTGTAGATTTTGCTATCCATAAATCATTGTATATCCATTTGGAACAAGTTAGCACTTCTTATAATTATCTTGATGGTATGCCGAGTACTTTGTTGGCTGTTGTTCCAGTTGAAAATAAAGAGTTTGGGGATATTATAACAATAAAATTTGAGAATCCGGAATATAAGTATTTGGTAAATGGTGATATAACAGAATTAAAATTAGAAATTAGAGATGAAAATAATAAAAGATAACCAATAATTTACCAATTAATTGTGTTTTAGAAGTTATATAATTTATTTAACAAAATGAGTATATTTGGTGTTAAGAAAAACACGTAGATACATCGGAAATAAAAAGGAAATATTAAATATGGGGAGTGAGCTTCGAACAATGGATACTAAGGATAAAGATTTACACCGGGGTGTCGCTGCCTTAAACATTAGAGTTTTAAATATTGAAAATATAGTTACTAATATTAAAAATAAACCAGACAGAAAATAATAAGTATATATGCTGGAATTGATGGTTCAATACATACAAATCAAAAGTTTAATTTTGGTGATGGTGGTGGTTATTATGTAATGAACTTTCCAGACAAATATTGGGTATTAGTTTAGTAAGTTTGAGAACAAACACAGATGATATAGCCGTTATAATAACTGTTAATAATAATGAGCCATATGGTTACGGAATAAGTTTGGGTGGTGGTGTCACACACGGTTATTATAACTTTGATACACCTTTGAAGTTAAGGCTGGAGATATAATAGGTTTTGTTAGTAAGAGTGATAATTCTGCATGTATCAATACTCTACTATCAGCGGTAATTGAATTATTTTATAACAAATTTAATCCTTAAAAATGTCGGCATACGGAAACAAATTAAATCCTTACAGAAAATAAGAGAACCTCGTGGTGTGAAAGGTATTCGTCAAAGTGTAGTAATAACTAATAATCCTTCAACTATTGATCAAAATCAACAGCTATTAGTGAGATTCCCAATCTAAGCAATAATGATGTTATTGTTCCTGGAACAACCAGATTAGCATTCGAAATAGATCTTACATCATCTACAGACGCCAATGCAACTATATATCCAAACATAGGAAGGGCAATAGTTAAAAAAACAACAATTCGTATAAGTGGAAATGAAATCATGTCAATTGATGATAGTGATATTTATCATTGTTATACCGATTTATGGAAATCTACATCTGAACGTACAAATATGGCATATCAAGGTATTGGTGAAGCAAACATGTTGAAACACAGAGTTGGTGCAGGTGATAAAGCAAATGATACGGGTGATGAAGCAATTGCATTAGCATATAAAAACAGATTTTGTATCCCCCTTGACTTTGAAATATTAGAAACTCATATGCCTTTTTATCAAGCAGGTCTTGGTGATAGACTTGAATATGAACTTACATTCAATGATTACAGTAATGTCATTAATTCAACGGATACATCTGCAAGTTATACAATAAAAAACATTTGTTTAGAATTTGATATGGTTTCTGACAGTGAATTAGCAAGACAAATAAGACAACAAGTTGATGGTAAGATGGTTGTATTGTATGACAGGATATTAAGACATAGAAAAATAACCAAAAACAAAAAAGATACATTGTGGAATATTAATTTAAATGTTCCAGCTAGAAGTATGAAAGGAATTCTAATGTTATTCGAAGATCCTGAAAGAACAAGTACAGAAACTTATTATAATCCTAATATAACAAAAGTAGAAATGACAATAGAAGGTGTCCCAAATCAACTATACAGTCAAGGAATGAAAGCATATCAACAGTGGGATGAAATAAATAAATTCTTTGCTTTAAATTCAAAAAGAAATAAAGAAACAAATATACTTGCAAAAGATTTAAATTTGTCTTATACAACATTAGAAAAATATCTTACAACTAATTATGCATTATGGTTAGATTTACGTTCAACAGATGATAACTCACTACACGGTTCAAGTAGAAGAATTGAAAATGCTTCTGAAGGTATAACAATCCAAATAACTAAAACAGCAGGAGCAAATAAATCAATAAATGTTTATCTGTTTGTAATCCAGGATGCACAAATTAATTTTGAAGATGGCAGATTTAAAAATATTGATTACTAGTAAGCGAGCAAAGCTATAGAGTTTTTAGTTTATTTTATTTAAAATGGAGTTGCCAAAATATCCACATTGTGCTATTATATGTGGTCAAACTGGATGTGGAAAAACAGAGTTTGTTCTTGATTTATTAGAAAAGAATATAGTGGGGTTTTAAACATATAGTCATACTTTGTCCAACAATTCAATGGAACAAAGCATACAAAAATCGTTGGTGGATTGGTGATGTTAAAAAACCAAAAACAAAAAATCTAATAGTTGTTAATCCCATTGTCAAAGAAGAAGAGGAACTACAAGAATTACTTAGAATGTTTTTTAAAAAATATGCTGGTTATCCAACATTATATATTATTGATGACTGCAGTGCAACAAAAGAACTAACAAAGAAAAAAGATATGCTTGCATTTTCAGGAAGACACGCGGAACAATCAGTGTGGGTCATTTCACAGAGATACAACTCTGTTTTAAAAGAGAACAAACAAAATGGTTATGCATGTTCTACACAAAAGATAGAGATAGTTTTGATAATTGTCTAAGAGAAAATGATGTTATTCCTACATTGGAAGAAAGGCAAAGAATAAAGGAAGAACTTAAAAAAAAGAAACATCGTAAATTAATATTAAAGACAGATCAACCTACCGATTTTTGGTTACTTGATTAGCAATTCTTAAGCAATTCTTAAGCTATTCTCAAGTAATGCTTTAGCAATTCTTTAGTAATTTAGCAAAAATAAGCAATAAAAAAAGCAATGCTTTACAAAAATAAGCATTAAAAAAGCAATGCTATTAGAAATACTAACAATTATAACAAATACTGCAGTATTGTCATTAGTTGGTTATTTTGTATTTAGTTTTGTAAAAATTAAAAATAAATTATTTTCGTTTTTTGAAACGTATAAAATGAATGCTGAAGAATTATTGAGCGAAAAAATTGTCGAAAATATAAATATTGATGATGATAAACAAGAAAAAAAACGCGAGAGATTATCATCTGTTGTTGCTGGTGGGAATAGTAAACAATATCTTGGTAAAGAATTACAACTGTCAGATATTGACAAAATGACAACAGAACAAATAGACAAACTATACTGTAAATATGAAGCAAGATTAGGAGCTAGTATGACTAAGACATTAGGAAACTCTTTATAAATTTATATGTTATGGGTGTATCAAAGTATTTTAAAGTTGTTGATCCACCAAAACTAATACAAGATTTAGAAGAAGATCCTTTTCTCAATAATGCTTTAACTAATACATGTTGTGAATTATACTACAGATATGGAATGTTTCTTGCTCCTTTACTACAATTTTGACAACAGCAAAACATATCGAACCACTTGCTTCTATTGATTTTAAAAATAAAATGAAAATAATGACATAAAAATGATGAATGAAAATCCTGAACAAGAA
Source organism: Mytilus coruscus (assembly GCA_017311375.1). Lineage (NCBI taxonomy): Eukaryota > Metazoa > Mollusca > Bivalvia > Mytilida > Mytilidae > Mytilus > Mytilus coruscus. Next base: position 89,364 of record JAASAO010002880.1, read on the forward strand.
GAAACTAGCGAGCGAAGCGAACGGTCCCCTTCAAAAGAAATATTCAAAAACCCAAACCAAAAGACCCAAAAGAGTAGCTGCTGGTAAGAAAGGTGCAGAAGCAAAAAATGAAAGCTGAATTAAGAAAAAGAAGAAGAAAATTAAAAAGAAAACGCAAAATTTAAAATGGCTAGTGAAAAAGTGACTTACCACAAATAGCAAAAGATTCTGATTCAGAAACAGATTGTGAATCAAACCCTTCGGTCCAGAAAACTCCAGTTCCAAAGTTGATTACAAATTTGTACTTTTTCTATAGGTATTGTTGGATTGGGATTGTTTTATACGACCGCAAAAAATTTTTTGTGGTCGTATATTGGTATGACGTTGGCGTCGTCGTCGTCGTCGTCGTCGTCGTCGTCGTCGTCGTCGTCCGGCGTCGTCGTCGTCGTCCGAAGACACATTGGTTTTCGCACTCTAACTTTAGTTTAAGTAAATGGATCTCTAGGAAATTTTACCATAAGGTTCAATACCACAAAAGGAAGGTTGGGATTGATTTTGGGGGTTATGGTACCAACAGTTAAGGAATTAGGGGCCAAAAAGGGGCCAAAAATAAGCATTTTTGTAACTTCCAGACAATAACTTGTGTGTAAGTGTATGGATCTCTGACATTCTACCACAAGGTTCCATATCACAAAGGGAATGCTGGGATTGATTTTGGGGTAATTGCCTCAAAATTTTAGGAATTAGGGCCAAAAAGGGGCAAAAAATAAGCATTTTTCTAGTTTCAGGACAATAACTTGTGTGTAAGTGTATGGATCTTTCTGAAATTGTACTACAAGGTTCCATATCACAAAGGGAAAGCTGGAATTGAGTTTGGGGGTAATTGCCCTAAACGTTTAGGGATTAGGGGCCAAAATAAGCATTTTCTAGTTTCCAGACAATAACTTGTGTTTAAGTGTATGGATCTCTCTGAAATTGTACTGCAAGGTACCATACCTCATTGAAGGCTGGGATTGAGTTTGGGGTGATGAATCATAAGGGGTTCAAAACATTGGGGAATTTTTGTCCCTTTTTCTTCCTTTTTTCATTTTTTTTTCTTTAAAATTTTCCATTTAAGTTGGTTATTTCTGATTTATATTTAAAAGCAAATAATAATGATATGGCAGGAGATACACACCAAACAGGATGTGTAAATTATTATATAATAAGTATTGTGCAATAGCAAGAAATTTTCAATTGCACAGTATTGCGCAATAGCAAGAAATCTTCAATTGCACAGTATTGCAATAGCAAGAAATATCCAATAGCACAATATTGCACAATAGGAAGAAATTGTCAATTGTACAGTATTGCACAATAGCAAGAAATATTCAATTGCACAGTATTGCGCAATTGCAAGAAATATTCAATTGCACAGTATTGTGCAAAAGAAGATACTTTGTATAAATTGCTTATTTCTTGACCAATTTCAATGGGGTTTTATTCTTGAATTCTTGGGGTTCTTTAATATGCTGAATCTAACCGTGTATTAAGTTTTGGGATTTTGGGCCCCGTTTTTAAATTGGTCCACATTGAGGTCCAAAGGGTCCAAAATTAAACTTTGTTTGATTTCATCAAAAATTGAATTATTGGGGTTCTTTGATATGCCGAATCTAACCGTGTATTTAGATTCTTAATTTTTGGTCCCGTTTTCAAATTGGTCTACATTAAGGTCCAAAGGGTCCAAAATTAAACTTAGTTTGATTTTAACAAAATTGAATTCTTAGGGTTCTTTGATTTACTGAATCTAATCATGTATTTAGATTTTGATTATGGGCCCAGTTTTCAAGTTGGTCCAAATTGGGGTCCAAAATTAAACTTTGTTTGATTTCAACAAAATTGAATATATGGGGTTCTTTGATATGCTGAATCTAACCATGTATTTAGATTCTTAATTTTTGGTCCTGTTTTCAAATTGGTCGACATTAAGGTCCAAAGGGTCCAAAATTAAACTTAATTTGATTTTAACAAAAATTGAATTCTTAGGGTTCTTTGATATGCTGAATCTAAACATGTCTTTAAATTTTTGATTATGGGCCCAGTTTTCAAGTTGGTCCAAATCGGGGTCCAAAATTAAACTTTGTTTGATTTCAACAAAAATTGAATATATTGGGTTCTTTGATATGCTGAATCTAACCATGTATTTAGATTTTTGATTTTTGGGCCCCGTTATCAACTTTGTCCACATTGAGGTCAAAAGGGTCCAAAATTAAACTTTGTTTGATTTCAACAAAAATTGAATATATGGGGTTCTTTGATATGCTGAATCTAACCGTGTATTTGGATTCTTAATTTTGGTCCTGTTTTCAAATTGGTCTACATTAAGGTCCAAAGGGTCCAAAATTAAACTTTGTTTGATTTCATCAAAAATTGAACTCTTAGGGTTCTTTGATATGCTGAATCTAATCATGTATTTAGATTTTTGATTATGGGCCCAGTTTTCAAGTTGGTCCAAATTGGGGTCCAAAATTAAACTTTGTTTGATTTCAACAAAAATTGAATATATGGGGTTCTTTGATATGCTGAATCTAACCATGTATTTAGATTCTTAATTTTTGGTCCTGTTTTCAAATTGGTCTACATTAAGGTCCAAAGGGTCCAAAATTAAACTTAATTTGATTTTAACAAAAATTGAATTCTTAGGGTTCTTTGATATGCTGAATCTAAACATGTCTTTAAATTTTTGATTATGGGCCC